>CATIWQ010883137.1:0-33754 GCA_949673415.1 Euphorbia schlechtendalii | reverse complement strand
TTTGATTTAATTTAATGTGTTTAATATTTTTTTGGTTATTGGGAATAGATTTGATGTAAATAAATTAATATAATAATAATAAAATATTATTACTTTATTGGAATCTGAAATGGGAAATTGAAAATGAGGAAGATTGTTGGAGCAAAAACACTATAGATCTAGCAAAATGGGGTTTGGGGAATAGAAAATGGGGAAAATGGTTGGAATTGCCCTAACACTTATGAACGTAGTGAATTCTCTATCTATACACGCACTATATCTCACTCATGCACTCTAATGTTTTCCCTCCGCTTTTCCAAAAAATTGTGAGGTCTTGAATCCCTTTTTATAGAGTTCAAAGGGTTGCGTCTATCCATACTAAGAGTTTTGTCCATTGGTGAATGATTGCATCACTTCATTGTGATTGGTTGAGAACTTCAATCTAATCCACAATGGATAGGCACCTTTTCATAATTGGTTGAATTCTGATAGGTGTCTATTCGTTGGTAGTTGATGGCGGTTGATTATCCTTATCTGGCGGTTGGTAGTTAAGAAGATTAAACCAGAAAACCATCCAAGTTGTGACCATGATATACAAGTCACGATCGTGAATCTTTGATTGGCTGCTTTCTGTTTTGAAGAAGAACAAGTCACGGTAGCGAATGGTTGTCATGACCGTGAATTACATTTTTCTTCAGAATTCTCCTTGTAACTTCACCATTCTTTGACAGCTTCGATCCTAAGCCACATCTTTAAGTTCCACGCATCTTTTTGCACCTTTTTCACTCTTTTTCATAGAATTACACTTTATATCATTTTACTCCCAAGATTTACCTAGTATCTGTATTTGCATAAAAAATAAGTACATACCATGTGAAATCTTTTATATGAAGTATAAAAATGACTTAAACTATAGTGTTTAGTGTATAAAATTAATATGATAATAAGTGTAATTATACACTTATCATCACCTCTCTCAAAAGGATTTACTTGAAGATATTTGCATTGACGAGATAAAGATTAATGGATTAATCTCACATCTCAATGTTCAAAATTGCTATCTCTAAAAGTCCTCAAATATGTTTTAAACGGGCAGATTTAAAAGCTATGAACAGAAGAGATTTTAAAGATTAAGTGAAGATGAGAAGTTAATAATGGCTAGTTCCAGTCCTTCTACAACTATAAATAGAGCATGGAGCAAACATTTGCAACTTGGTGAATCACCTTGAATTTCTAAGAGCTGAAACTCTCCTATAGCAATTACATCATTCGAAATTCCATTTCAAGTAATCCTAAAGCATACAACCAACTCACATCTGTTTGTAGAGAAAAATCAAATATGCTTAGATTTATAGCTAAGCTAATTCATTTGTAAAGGCTATAACATTTTATAAATTGAAATCCTCTATTCTTAACATTCAATCAAATATCTAAGTTAGTCAATTTGGGAAGGGTACCCAAACTAGGTTGATTGTTAGTTAGAAAGGAATGTACTTTCTGCAGTTATTTTACCTGCTATCAAAGGCTTCTCCGCCTTGGGGACTAGAGGTTGGATGGGAGCCGAACCTGGATAAAATGATGTGTTTTCTATCTTTATCTATTTTTTATTTCCTTAACACTGTTTGAGCTAATTCATCATCTCTTTGTTTATTTTATCTGCTTAAAAACCAATATGGAGTTGAGTAAATTTTACTTAGCACAGCGTGAAGATAAGCTAAGTGAGCTCAAGCTGAGTAGTTTATAGTTTTAGCACTCAATACAGAATACTCAACATGCATTTATGATTACTTAGCAATCATTTTTAATCTAAAAAGATCAAGTTAATCTTCATTCACCCCTCTGCACAATTATTAAAGCTTACGTGGACCAATAAGTAGTATCAGAGCAATTTGTCACAGGCCGCACTCGATTAGTACGTGATAGGTTGCTCAACTTAAGAATTAACCTTCTTGAGTATAAAGATTCAATGGCTTTTAATACTCCTTCCTACACATCCAATCCTGGGTAGACGACACCCCTAAAAGAAGGAATGTTTGTTATCATACCTCCTCTATTTGATTTCCAGTATTACAAGTTTTAGAAAAATAGAATGAAAAATTTTATATAATCGTAAAGCATGCATGCATGGTCAGCTATTGAGTTAGGATCCAGAATTCCTACAATTTTTTAGTAATGGGGAACATGTTCTTGTTGACCTAGAAGATTATGATTATGCTGACCTAAGGCTCCTTAAGGAGAATGTAGCAGCAATCAATTACTTACATTGTGCCTTAGATTTGTCAAAATTTAACAGGGTCTCAAGGTGAGAAACAGCACATGAGATTTAGAGGAAGTTAGAAGTCACATATGAGGGGACTGACAAAGTAAAGGAGTCCAAGATCAACCTCATGATCTGGGAGTACAAGCAATTCCAGATGGGCGCCAATGAAGGTATTCAATCCACGAATACCAAGTTCATTAATATCATTAATGAACTCAAAAGATTGGGCAAGGACTTCACCAAAGAATAGATGGTGAAGAAGATCCTTAGAGTTCTCACCAAGGAGTGGGATGCAAAGAAGAGCGTGATTGAGAAGGCTCATGATTGAAAACCTATAGTTATGATGAGCTAATAGGCACCTTATTGATTTAGGAGATGTCCTTGAGAAAATAAGATGATGACTCAAAGAAGAGAAAAAGATAAGGAAATGGAGGGTAAATATTATCCTTAAGGCTGACTCATCTGATGAAAGTATTGAAGATGATTCGAATGAGCAAATAGTGCTTCTAACTATAAGATTCAAGCACTTCATGAAGAAAGATGGGAAATTCAACAAGAAGAAGTTTCCCAGCAATAGCAAGGCAACTCAACACAAAAGAGTAGTCGAGGAAGGATAAAAGAAAGAGTATAGAAAAGACATAATGTGCTTTGGATGTGGAGAAAAAGGTCACATCCAATCATCCCATCCGAAATCAAAGAAGGATAGATTGATGAAGTTTGGATAGAAAAATGAGGCACTTGTTGCCACACGGAGTGACTCTGGAGAATCTTCTTCATATAATGAAGAAGCAAATGTTTCCACCAACCTCTTCTTTATGGAGATTGACGTAGATAAGGGTGAGAGCTCAACATTAGCCTCAAATTGTAACCATTCTGCTGCTGACTCAAATCCTGAGAGAAACAAAAGGAAGAACACCCAAGCTGAGGTACGTTCTGAAATCCCTTTGTCAATAAAAGAGTTCACCTAGGTACTCTATGATGTTATGAAGCTGACTAATAAGTCGGTATAGAATATCAAGGAGATAATGAGGAGAAGTGAGGATCAGGAAGAAACTATAATTTCTTTATCCCTTGATATCCACTTTCTTCAAGAAAAAGATGTGAATCATGATGGGCATAATACCAAGCTCATTAAGCAATTAGATGAGTTGACTACTGAGCTAGAAGCTTTGAAGAAAGAATTAATGGTTTCCTCCTCTAACCAATAGTCCAGCTCTGAGTAACCAAACTCGCAACTCTAAAAAGGAGAAGAAATCATCTCTAAAGAGGAAAGTGAGTTAGCCTAAACCAAAAGTGGCATGTGGCTTTTATAGGAAGGCTGGACATGTGATTATCTACAGGCTTAAAAATGGTTATTACAATGAGTATGATTGGAGTAATTTAAGCCCTATTAACAAAGGAGGACTAAGTTCAAAAGCATGGGTGCCTAATAAAACATAATCGTTTTACAGGTGAGCTTGAGATTCATTTATGACACTGGAATGTTGTATCTAGATAGCCATTGCTAGAGGCATATGACAGGAGATGATACTCATTTCATCTTATTCGAGTGTAAAAGAAATGGGAGAGTCAGCTTTAGAGATAATAAAAAAGGTAAGATTTTGGAAGCGGCATCGTTGGTGTTTCTCCTTCAATCAAAGAGGTATTTTCAGTCAAAGGACTTTAGTTCAACTTTCTTAGCATAGCTCAGCTTTGTGATGAAGGAAGAAAAGTTACATTCGACTTAGCAGGTTTCTTAGTTGTTGACTGTAAGAATGATTCTACTATACTCTTTGCTCCTAGATTTAATAATGTGCACATGATTGATTTATCCCTGGGCTCCACTAACATTTGTCTCATATCTAAGGAGGATAATTTATGGCTTTGGTATAAAAGTTTGGGTCATGTAAATATGAACATTCTGTCAAAACTGGCCAAAAAGCAATTAGTTTTTTGTTTACCCAATACCATCTCGAGAAAGATAGGTTTTGCTTAGCTTATTAACTTTGTAAGCAGGCTAGAAAGGCATTTAGATAAATTAATAATGTAGTAACTAAGAGACCATTGGAGCTCTTACACCTAGACATTTTTAGCCCTATTCAACCTATAAGCATGGGCCAAAATAGATTTTCATTGGTGGTTATGGATGACTTTATGAGATTCACTTGGGTAGTCTTGCTCAGTAGTAAAGATGAAACCTTTACGTCTTTTGTCAAACTCAAAAACCGGATAATGAATGAACTATGAACTCATATCTGTAGAATCCGCAGTGATCATGGATGTAAATTCAAGAATTTCCTCTTCAAAGAATTTGTTTAGCGCATGGTATTGACCTTGACTTTTATGCTCTTTATACGGCTCAACAAAATATCGAAAGGAAGAACTCAATCATAGTTGAGATGGCTAGATCCATGTTGAGTGATAACTATTGACCATATTAATTTTGGGGAGAAGTTGTTAATATAGCCTATATTATCTTTATTCAGGTTTTAATTTGCCCAATTTTAGAGAAAACACCCTATGAGCTTTGGTGAGGGTGTATGCCTGAGATTGATCATCTCAGATCCTTTGGTTGTACGTGTTTCATTTTGAATACCAAGGAGTAGCTAGGTAAGTTTGATCTGAAGGTTGATGAAGTTATCTTTTTGGGTTACTCACCAAACAGCAGGGCTTATAGGATATATGTCAAGTGGACTGGTCTTTTGGAAGAGTGTATGCATGTAGATTTCGATGAAACTAAGAATCCAGGTAGATGTCCCTCTGATGATAAAGATGGAGTAAGATAAGTTAAAATCAACTCAGTATGACATTCTTTGTGTATCCCAACCCAGCACAAGTGCTAGAAACAAAGGAAGTTAAAGCTGATGAAGATCTTTCAATCAAATTCAAAGTATTGGAAAATCAAGCTCATCCTCAACAACCTAGTGCATAGACTCCTGCTATAGATCTAAGTGTTCCAAAGAAGAATAGAACTCATTGTAATCACCCAATCGAGAGCCTTATTATTAACATTCATAATCCAATAATAACACTAGGTTAGCTCAGTCGAATGGTGAGCCATCCAGCATTCATCTAATTAACTAAACCTAAGAAGTTTCAAGACATAGAACGAGATGATTATTAGATGATTGTGATGAAAGAGGAATTGGACAAGTTCAAACCCAATGATGTTTGGGATCTAGTTCCTAAACCCAAAGGGAAATCAATCATCAATACCAAATGGGTTTTCAAGAACAAGTTTAATGAAGATGGTGTTGTTGTCAGAAATAATGCAAGGCTTGTTGCTCAAGGTTACAATCAACAAGAAGAGAATTATTATGACAAGCCCTATGCATGAGTAGCCCGGCTTGAAGCAATTAATATTTATGTGCTTTTGCATCCCATATGAATTTCAAGCTGTTTTAAATGTATGTCAATAGTGCTTTCCTAAATGGCTTCATTCAAGAGGAAGTTTATGTGTGCCAGCCCCCGAGCTTTGAAGATGCGAAGAATCCAAAGAATGTATACAAAGTGAAGAAGGCTCTATATGGATTGAAGCAAGTACCCCGTGCTTGGTCTGAACGGCTAGCCAACTTCTTACTCAGCAAATGCTATGAAAGAGGAAAAACATATACAACTTTGTTTATCAAGGAAAGGAAAGAAGATGTGTTGCTCATCCAATTATATGTGGATGATATCATAAATAGTTCAACAAGCAAATGAAGAGAGGGTTTGAATTGTTAATGATGAAAGAGATCACTTATATATTTCCTCGAACTGCAAATTAAGCAAAGTGAAGATAGAATTTTCATTAGCCAAGCAAAGTATGCCAAACAAGTGCTAAAGAAGTTTGACATGGAGGATCTAAAGCCAATATCCACTTCCATGACCACTAATAAATTTTCAATAAGGATGAAGCTGGTAAGCCTATAAATAGTAATTTCTACAGAGCTATTATGGGTTCTCTTCTTTACTTAACTACTAGTAGGCTTGATATTTAATACTCTGAATGTTATTGCACGCGTTATCAAGCTGATAATAGAAAATCACACTCAATTGTTAAAAGAATTCTCTGGTATTTGTAAGAACCTATTAATGCAAGTCTATGGTATCGAAATAGCTCAGATTTCACTCCAAGAGGATACAAGATGAAGATTATAGAAGAGACAAGCTAGATAGGAAAAGCAACACTAGAGGATGTCATTTCCTTGGAGAATGTCTTGTCTCTTGGTATAGAAAAAGCAAACTTCTATTGCGCTGAGTAATGCACAATCCGAGTACATGGCAATAGGAAGTTATGTAGCACTACTACTTTGAATCAAGAAGCAATTGGAGGGTTATAGTATAAAATCAAAATTCCTTGAAGTTGTGTGTGACAACAAGAGCTCAATTGACCTACCCAAGAATCCATTTCAACATGGTAGGATGAAGTATGTCAATATAAAACATTACTTCTTAAGGAATCATGTGCTTAGAGAAGATGTCAAATTGGAGTATATTCCTTCAAAGGAGTAGCACGTTGATATTTTCACAAAGCCATTAGCAAAGGAGCAATTCAACATTCTCAAAGAACTAATTGGAATAACAAATCCTATTTGATGAAAATCCCACAAATTTGACTAAGTGTCTAAGACAAGATCAAAAATTATGCTGAGCTGAATGAGGTGACACGTATTTACTTTATCAGTTTTAACTCTGTTAGTAGTTTTCCTGGTTAAAAATTAAAATCCACTTTATTGAAGGGGTTTTTAATATTAATCATTAAAGATAAAACTACATCGTTTAAACTAAGGCGGTTTAAACTCTTATTTCATCTCACCGTTCATTTTGATTTTGGTTTGTGGCGAGAACACATGTTATGTTGCAAGCAGCTGGTCTATAAAAGAGGAAATGGGATAGAGAGAGAAGGCACTTACAATCTTTGACGTTAATGCATTTATTCTCTCAAAACCCTAATTCCTTCTCTAAAAAATCAACTACAATGGCATCTTCTCAACAACAACAACAAACTTCTAAAAGTGATATAGGTGGAAATTAGTAAAACCTATAGGACAAATCCCAAAGGAACATGTATGTGGACATTGAAGGTAACACTGAGAAGATCATGCTCCCCAAGGGAAGCCCCCTCACCCATGTTAAGTAGGGAATTGTTGAAAAAGAGTTTGGTCTAGTGTATGAAGTGGATTATGAAGGAATCATGAAGAACAAAACTTGTATAGAGTGGTCAAGTAGAAACACTTGAGTAATTTCCATCTCCTTTATGGGTTAGCCATTAAGGAAATCATAAATAGCTTCAACAACAATCTATACACCATAAAGGGCTTCCTAGACATTCTCGCCACTAAAATTGGAGAGAAATTGTACTTGATTTTAGTGAAATTGATAGGAAGCATCACATGCCATTGAAAGGCAATGTGCTGAGGAGAAATAGCTATGAAGAAGTAGTAGCATTCCAACAAAATTGAGTACTTCCGGCAGCCTATGTGTCAAGAGAGATCAATGCATTTGGTCTAACTTAGAGGGTAAGAGCTTACCATGAGCTCTTAACAAAGATTATTTTTCCCAAGACTGGATCTCTTAAGCTGCACCAAGTTTGAATGATGCATAGCCTACCACATGGTGATTGGCAAGCAGTTGAATTGGCCGGTGTTGATTCTTCATCACCTCACTCAGGTGAACACCATGTTCACTATGGCTATCTCATCTCTACCATAGTAAAAGTTTTAAGGATCAATGTAGATAAGTATGAAAGGGAAAGGGGAGATCAACTTCTATCATTGAAGAGGACTTTTGATTTCCAGGACTTCAAGAAGCTCAAGTTTTCTCAACATCACTCTGGATATGCAAAACACCCACAACATCAAGCTAAAGAAAAATAATGTAGAGCATACCATTTTTCTGAAAGATTATTTGAAGGACGATGAGGATTCTAGTATGAATGAGGTTTAATTGTCTAGTGAAGGGACAGTTGACGAGCTTCCTCTAAGGGCTCAGTTATTATAAGAAAAGACAACATTGTGTCTAGTGGCAAAAGTGGTTTCTCTAAGGAAGAGAGCTAGTCCAAAAAAAAGAAAGGTCATGGTTGTTCTTACCCAAGCACAACCTAAGAATAAGATAAAGTTGAAGACCAAGGCTTAGAGGGAAGCTGAAGCTAAGGCAAAGTTAGAAGTGAAAGAAGCTGATAAGTCAACTCCTCCTCCTCCTCCTGAAGTTGTAGAGAAAATCCAAAAGATGATTGTGGCTGAGTTATCTCAAGGACTAAGGGAGTGCAAGAGGATATTTGAGGCTGCATATATAGTAGAAGAGACTTTTTAACAAGAAGCAAAGAAAAAGAAAGAGGATAATATTGGTGCTGCTGAGGAGGTTCTAAAAGTAGAATCTAAGCTCAAGGGCATTCAAAAGAAGAGGATTGCCTCTTCTAGGCCTAAATGAACTCTCTATATAATGGAAATTAATGAGGATTTAGAAATTGGCTAGGAAGAATCTGCCCTTCCCGATGTATATGCCAAATCACCAATTCCCACTAAGCATGCTAAGTTATCTGAAACTCAAGCTGAGTTACATGAGGCTGATCTATCCTTGGATCAAACAACTATCCCATAAGTACCTAAAATTCATTCCCCAACTTCTTTTATAAATCCTACACTAATTTCTTATGTAAATCCTGATTTTACTTCTCTTGTAAATTCTCCTCATTCAAATTTTCCTATAAATCACAACATCTCTACTTTTATTCTAAGCCCTTCTCAAAAAAAGACCAACCATTCTTCATCAACTTCACAAAAAACAACAACAATCATTCCCTCTCCTAAAAAATCTATCCCAACCATGTCTATGAATTCAACTTCTACTTTGTTACCTCCGCCAACCACACATGTACAAACTTACCAAATTCCACCATCTACCACTTCTACACCTACCCTTTTTTCAAAACAAACCTCTACCCCCTCAATCCCTCTAATTGAGGAAGTCCCTCACACTAAGAACTATGCTCAAGAGGGAACAATAAGTGTATGTGATGCAAAGGAATATTTTATAGTCGAGGAAGCCCCACTTACCAGCAACAATCTGATCCAAGAGGATTTCAATGATTCATATATATTATCTTAGATTAGAGGGTTTGTATGGGCTAAATACCCTTCCCTCAAAACCGATGTTGAGTTAGATGCGGCAGTTAGCCAAGTACTACTAACCAAAGAATTGATGCCAGTGTCCAACAAGAAGAAGACCACCATTCAAGAATTTGATGCACAGTCAAGCATTCCTTCAGAATCCATCTAGTATGAAGAGTTTGAGAAGATTCAAGGTAGTTTGTTTACCAATAAATATCACTTAGCCAAGGAGAGCATAAAAAATCTGGTGGATAAAATGGTATTAATCTTAACCAGATTGATTGATTCTGCAGCTCAGCTCAATGCTGTTGTATCCTATATTCCAACCTTTAATGTCATTGCTAGGGTAGTGGTAGGAAATAGGAATAGTAGCATTGATATTGCCTCACAATAGTTATGTAGTATTAATGAAGTCATGGCAGCACAGATGACTTGGTTTCATAAGTTTGATGAAAAACAAGTGAAAATCATGACCAATATTGACAAACATGTGAAGGAAATTCTTACTAAGTTGGACACTAACAAAGACCTATCTCACAACATATGTGACAACTTGGAAAATATGTACAACATAATTCTCACTTATGATAAGAAGGTTGATGTTGTAAAGAAAGTGGAGAACCTACGCGAACCAACAAAATTGAGGGTCGTCTAGTGCTTCACTTGATTAAAAGAATGAAATCTTTAAATCATAATTGTCTATGATATATCAAATTTAAATGACTGTGGTTATTTTGGCAATGATTGGACTTGGCTACTTGTTTACTTTAAGAGGGCCTAACCTACCTAGAAATCTCCATCGGTATCGATATTGGATTTTACATTTAGTTTTACAGCCGTAGTTTAAGTTGTTAAATAAATTTTATAGACATAAGTGCAAGAACTTAAACATGGACCTTGTTTGTTTTGCATGCGATGTGGAGTCTTGGCATAATGGAATGATTATGATGTATTAGTCTTGCGCATGATCCCTTAAATTAATAATTCCAAATAGCCTTGCCTTATAATTATCATAATCATATCCACCGTTAAGTCCTAGAATAGGGTGAGACCAGCTTCACTAATGAAATCCCTATAACAATATTAAGGTAGTAAAAAAGTCTTCTTATCATAAGTCATGATACGAATCTTGTAAACGTATGTAAGAACATGTACAAGATGCCTTTCCTTATCATGACCTTGAGACTAGATGGGGTTATAGCCTTAACCAACCTAGGGGTTGGTTGTCTATATCATTGGAGCTAATGCCCGATTGGAGACACGTTTGAGGAGTTGTACAATGTGTATGCACATCTCGAGAAAGAGCATTCAAATGGATTAGCAATTCCATGAAATGTAAATGGATAGGTTCCAACCATGTTTGTCTATTATGGCTTAACTTGCTATAGCAGGGATCACCTTAGATGAGTTATGGGTGTTACCTACTAAGGAAAATGGTTCAACCATGATTCTAAAATTCAATAGAAGGGGCTATTAGAATGTTGAGAATAATAGTAGGAAAGATGTGTTTAGTTAAAGACCTTATATCATATGCATGTACATATACTAATGTCTAAACAATTTCTATCCCTTATCTAGGTTGAATAATGAATCAAAACATAAACCTTCACCCAGTTCTTGACATTAAGTTTACTAGGATCAATTTTGATGACTGGTTTAAGGCTCTAAGATAGGAGCTTTTGATGAACAATCTGGATTATGTTCTGGAGTACCCTGAACTAGTCAAACCTGATGCTGAGGCTTCTATCTAATAGAGAGAGGCATATATTAAGCACAAGAAGGATGCTTTTGTAGCATCACTAGTGATGCTCGAAACTATGTCCTTAAAGCTTAAGAATCAACATGATGATATGGACTTAAAATCTATAGTGTTTCATCTCAGAGGAATTCATGAGGACATGAAAATTGAATGGAATGAAATATTGAAATTCTTTTATTCCTCTAGGATATATGATGGGATCCTTACCACTAAGCATTGTAAAGAATACTTTTCTTATTCTAAAAGGATGACTCATATAGAAATTGAAAGAGATTCCTAATTTTACATACAAACTATGATCGATAGGTTATCTGATAAACATTCACATTTTGTGAAAGATTATCCCATGTCAAGAAAGACCAACAAAACATCTGAGTTTGTAAATAAGCTTAGAAGTTTTGAAGATGGTCTAATGGATGAAGGAATGAGTATCTTATCAAGTAGAACTTGTACTAAGGGTAAAGGTTTAAAACTCATCAACGGGAAAGTCAAAAGTATGATAGTTGAAAAGGAGAAATCCAAAGGAATATGTTTCATATGCAGAAGGACATGACATTGGAAACATGATTGCAAAGCTCAAAATTTTGAACAAGTGAAGAAGAAGCCAAGTGAAGCATCTACTTCAGGTATGCTCATGATAAAGAGCTTCTCTACAATTCCTTATAAGTCTACATGGGTATTATATACTGGTTGTGGTACTTATATATGTGTTGCAGAATAGTAGGAGGCTTACAAAGAGGGAAACAGTCCTAAGAGTTGGAAATGGAGCATGGGTTGCTTCAATAAATGTAGGGACATATAGCCTTCATTTTCCTAGTGGCCTAGTTTTAGTTTTAAACAATTGTTATTACCTTCCTATCATTATAAAGAATAATATATATGTTGCATGTTTAATAATAGAGGGATTTGAAATTTTATTTTCTCATAATAAATGTCAAATTCAACATGATAATATTCTTTATGCTTGTGGAATGTGTTTGAATGGCGTTTATGTTCTAGGTACTAAGACTAAGATTCCAAATATGAATATTGCTAAGAAATCGAAACTACATATCGAGAAATCTTTATATCTGTGGCATTCTCGTCTAGGCCATAAGTACTTTGGAAATAATACACTCCGATATATGTGGTTTAATGAGTGTTAGACACATGAAGGTTTCTTTTACTTCATAACCTTTATTGATGATTACTCACGATATAGTTGTTTGTACTTTATGAGGTACAAGTCTGAAAGCTTTGAGAAATTCAAAGAATTCAAAATTGAAGTCGAGAAATAGCTTGGAGGAAGTATCAAGACCCTTTGATCTGATCGAAGAGGTGAATACTTGAGCCAAGAGTTTCAAGTTTATCAAAGGGATAATGATATTTTATCACAATGGACACCTCCTTATACAACCCAACACAATAGAGTGTCAAAAAGGAGGAATAGAACCCTACTTGATATGTTTCGATCCATGATGAGCCAAACTGAATTCAGCATATCCTTTAGGGGTTATGCACTTGAGACCGTAATTTATATTCTAAACAAAGTGCCATCAAAATTAGTTGATCAAACACCATATGAAATGTGGTATGGTAAAAAACCAACTCTTTCTTAGCTCATATTTTGGGAATATCTTGCTTATGTTAAAAGGACTAATTCAGATAAGCCGAGTGCTAGGTCTAATAGGTTTCTATTTGTAGGTTACCCTAAGAAGACTATTGGTTACACCTTTTACAATCCCAAGGAGTAAAGGTACTTATTTCTAGGAATGCTATCCAGAAGCAACACATACTTGTGAAGCTAGTGGGAGCAATCTTGTGTTGGATGCTCAAGAGGATAAAAAAATAATCAACTGATTGATCATACATCTATTATACAAGAAAGTGTAACCATGAAACAACCTATTATAACACTGACACTATGTAGGTTGGGAAGGCATCTCGTCGATCTTGAAAGATATAGCTATTTCATCAGTGATGAATAGCACATCTTTCTCATAGAAGATGATGAACCTAAGACTTAAAAGGAAGAAATGGAAGGTTGAAAGTCTCATACATGGTTTACAACCATGAAGTCAAAGATGGACTCCATGTACAAAAATCAAGTTTGGAACTTTGTTGTTGCTCCAAATGAGATTAAGCCCATAGGATGCAAGTGGGTTTTCAAGAAGAAAACTGACATGGATGGTAATGTAATTAAATAAGGCAAAGCTAGTTGAAAAGCATTATATTCAGAAAAGAAGGTATTGACTATGATGGGAACTTTTTCACTAGTAGCCATGCTAAAGTCTATCAGAATACTCCTTGCCATCGCTACTCATTATGATTATGAGATCTGGAAGATGGATGTGAAAACCATTCTCCTTAATGGGAACCTTGATAGGGATGTATATATGATACAACTTGAAGGTTTTACATCTCAAATTGGCTCAAAGGTAGGTAAATTGCAAAGGTCCATTTCTGGATTTAAGCAACCATCAAGGAGTTGGAATATTAGATTTGACAAGATAATCCAAGAAATTGGTTTTGTGCCAAATGCTAATAAGCCCTATGTATCTAGGAAGGTTAGCGGGAGTGCGGTTGTTTTCGTTGTATTATATGTCGATGACCTATTATTGATAGGAAACGATGGTCCTTTTCTTCAAATAGTTAATTCATGGTTGTCATAGAATATCTCCATGAAAGACCTTAGAGAAGTAACTTTTATACTTGCTATAAAGATCTACCATGATAGTTCCAGAAAGATGCTAGGTCTTTCTCAAAGTACATACACAGACAAGGTTTTGGCTAGATTTAACATTGAGCAGTCAAGAAAAGGTTATCTTCCCATGTCTCATGAGATTAACCTTTCTAAATCTAAGTTTCCGAGGACATAAGAGAAGAGAATGCACATGAATGGAATTCCCTATACTTCGGTAATAGGATCATCATGTATGCTATGGTATGCACTCGGGTAGACATCTTACATGTTTTGAGCATCATGAGAATATTTCAATCCGATCCAGGTGAGAAATACTAGATGGTCTTTGAAACTATCCTCAAGTACTTACGAAGAACTAAGGATATATTTTTAGTTTATGGAGAAGGTGATCTCTTTGTGAAGGGAATCACTAATGCAAGTTTTCAATTTGATAAGGATGACTACAACTCTTAGTAAGGTTATGTGTTTATGTTAAATAGAGGGGCAGTTGTTTGGAAAAGTTTCAAACATGATACGACTACCAATTCAACCACTGAATCTAAGTATATAGCTGCGTCTAAAGCAACTAATGCAAGATGTCTTGCTAAAGGAATTTATTGGTAATCTTAGCATGGAATCAAGCATTGTAAACTAAATAATGGTCTATTGCGATAATAATGTGGCTATTGCTCAGGCAAATGAACAACGATCTCGTTAGAAAAATAGACATGTACTTTGAAAATACCATCTCATTAAAGGGATAGTTGCTAGAAAGGATATAAGCTAGAATACGTCCCTACGAATCAGAATCTAGTGAATGGGGCTAATAAAGCCATTAACTCAAGCTAAGCATGACCAGCATGTTCACGAGTATGGCATGAAGTACATGGGTAATTGGTTATAGTGCAAGTGAGAGTTTGTTAGACATGATGTATGCCCCATAGGCAATTAGGGTGGTCTATCTTTATTAGTGACTAAAGTAAAAACAATTTTGGATTATTGTTATCAATAACAAGGCACTTTTGTTATATATCAATGATCTTCTCTATTAATGTATGTCATTGGTATTATTATATGTTATTATATATATGTATATATATTCGTTCATATAATAAAACAAAGTTCATTACTATTTCATAGCGTGAAAGTGTAAGGACATAGTGGGAGCTATGTGGAGTGAAAACTGCATGCATGTGTAATTTTGGAAAAGTTCAAATATCCCTAGTCTTAGTTTCATTGAGATTGGACATCAATGAAGCGGACATAGTAGCATGTTTAAGCTTACTCCTTGGATTGGATCCAAGCAGCCAATCTCATGACTTGAAAGTGGTACCTTGAGTTAAACAATAATGTATATGGGTTATACATTGGAGACCGCTATAAGACAAATACTTAAAAATAGTTATATTCATGTGTTGGTGTTATGTATTATTGCAGTAACAGTATGAGTATCCTTAGACTAGAAATACTTGTTACCTTGTCCATAATTTACTATACATTGGGTCATGCTCATGCATACTGTGATCGAATGACACTAATGTTATGGGCCGAGAGCGTGCTAGGTGATAGGCATAGTCCACCAAGGTGTTCTTGTGAAAATAGAATTATATAGGGTCAGGGACCAAAAAGGTTGAAAAGAGAAAACAAAAATCGATTTAGATCTTCAAAACCTGATATCACGATCTCATAGTTTAGAGTCACACTTGGATAAGCTCTTCCAGGAATAAAAGTCCCGTGAGGCTTAACGTCTAGGGGATGGTCCACTAAGACATAGAGTTTCGGGTTCAGGATAAGTTACTTCTTATTTGATCACATTAAGTTACATCTACACAAATAAGCATTTCTTAATAATGTGTATTTGAACTTAAGTCATTTTTGTGTTTATAATATGATTTAACGCATGCAGAAAGCGATAAATGCATACATAAAGTAGCAAATAAATGCTGAAAAATAAAATAATAAATTACAAAACCTCAGGGGATGCAACCGCCCACCTAATCTATAAATTACAAACTTTAATTTTTGCAATACCCGAAGGTAAAATAAAATCCTAGGCATACATTTAACCTAATCTACCTACATCCACAAAGGTTTGCACAAGCGATATTGCACAACACAAATATTTACAAGTAAGTTAGATTTTATATTGAGGAGGCATGTGTAGCCTAATTTAAAATATCAGAGTTTGAAATTCTTGTTGTATGATAAAATAGTTCATTTTTATACACAAGTATGTTGCTCAGTTTAATCACATGGAAAAAAGTGAGGTCTGTTCTCCGGGAATAATTTTAATTCCCTTCATGGGGGTATTTTGACATGGATATTGAGGAACTTCCACAATTAAATAAATAAATATATAAATTGAATGAATAAATAAACAAATAAAAGAACATTTGAATAAAAAGAAAAAAAAATCCTAGTTCGACATTTGGAAGAGAAGAAAATAAAGAAAGCACAGGAAAAAGCAGCTCTAGGAACTCAGAGGCTTACCCTTTCGGAGCGAATCCACTTCGACGAATCTGCTGGATCTCAAGGAATGCTCCTCATTCGTTTTGATTTGTATTTCATGAAAAAATTTCAATCTAAAAAAATCAGATTCAGAAGCTAAATTAATTTTAGGGTTGAAATATCTACAGATTTTTGGAAAAGAAGATGAAAAAATACTTGCGTCATTGTTAGAAAAATTCTCTCTATTCTAAAAATTTTCCAATTTGTGAAAAATTTCGGCCCTCTTTAAATCTGGAAAATCCCCCCTATTTATAAGGGGGAAAACCGGAAACGGGTCTGCTGGCAGATCTTATGTCTACCCGGCTGACCAGGCAGTCAGCCTGGCGGACAGCCATATCCGTTGGGCGGACATGCGAGTCAGCTAGGTGAACTAGCAGTCAGCGGACATGCAAAAAATATATTTTTTTAATTTTTTTAATTCTATTTAATTTTTTTCTAATTTATTTCAGGTCCTCAAATATTTATATAGGCCCTTAAAATATTTTTTTAACTTCTTAAATCTTCGTTTAAGGCCTTTAAATATTTATTTATGGTCCTAAATATTTATTTAGGGCCTGAAATATAATTTGGAGACTCTCAATATTTGTTTAGTGCTAAAAAACACCTAGTTAAGGTTAGTCTAATTCATTTACAAAGTCTACCTAAGTTTAAGTTTTACGACGAGAGCTCCCATTTGAAGATCGTCGAATAGTAAAAATTTGTGAGATTCAAGGATTAAATCCCAAAAAGCTACCATCATTAAATGCGCGAGCTGGTACAGAATCCCATGCTCATAGCTGCCTCTCATGGGATCACTATTGGTTATTGACAGTATGATCACATAAAATGTAGTGTGGGAATCGAGAAAATACTTGGTGCGTTTGGTGACTTCTTTATCCTCGATTAGTGATGACATGGACCTTCCTAACACCGTGCCCTACGGGATTGAATATTTCTTCATTTGGTGGTTAATAAACCGTACGGGCGAGTCGACCATTTCCTTCTACGACATCCTCTTAATAATCTGTTATGTGATAGGCAACCGTTTCTTTCTTGGTTATTGTCCTTATCAGTTAACCTTCGGTTGGCTTTGACTGTTGGAACTACTAGAATAGGGTGCTTGAGTCCATTTCAAAGCTGACCCATGGGAGTGGGATATCCATTCGTTTCTTTCTTCGATTGCCCTCAATGAGACTATTTCCTTCTTCACTCTTTGAGTTTGAAAATTTGAGATAATCGTTTTTTCTTCGGTTGAATTTCCTTGGTAGGATGTCGACTTGCTTCTTATAACAAATTGGAGAAAGTATAATGTTAGTACAATTTATGGTGCATGATTTAATTATTTGATTAAGTTTATGCGAAACAAAATTTGTTACCCCTTCTAACAAAGATTAAAACATGATGAAGAAATAAATTAGGTGAGTATGATGAAAATTCAAGGATGTCCTGAAGACCGCTCTGTTAATTTTGGAGGCTTTTGTGATGCTACAATGTTGCTTGAATGGGACCTAAGTAGGCCTAAATTGATTATAGGCTTGAGTGGGTCATCATCCTTCTAAATTTTGATATTGTGCTGCTTTGACATCTCTTTGATGCTCATAGGTTCCTTAAGTGGAGGTGGAGTGTCTTATTTAAGGAAATGGTATTTCCCTAGTCTAGCATCGTCTTTACCTATAAGTGACATGATGCGTATGTAATGTATGCATGATTTTATGCATGAACAATATTTATCACATGATGTTTGTTTTTCTGTTGTAGGTGTTGTGGGCTTTGGGACATCGAGGGTCCAGCCAATCGTAGAAGCCTCATTGCATGAAGAGCCTTTTGGAGGATTCTGAGTTGATATTCTTTTGTGCTGGCACATGGGTGCCCCTTCCATGGCTGCCTTACTACCGATGGCTCCTTAAGAGTGATGATGACCAAGGGTCCGAGTTGAAGTTTTGTTTTGTGGATGAATTAGAGTCAAGTTTAAAGCTTAAAATCTGGTTTGAAGAGGATATGGATGAATCATTGACTTTTTTTACACTCATTTCCTTCTTTGGTATGGCGTTAGTGATGTTAATGTGGATCCCGAACCATGTTGGTAATGTTCACTTTGAAATTGCTAATGAGAGGTTAGAAGCATTTTTGCCTTAAGTATTGTAAGTTACTTCTTGTTGTGATAGTCCTCTCTGCAAGGGAAATAAGAAAATATTCATCTTAAGTTCTAGAAGAGATAGACGGTGCCATGTTCCATTCCGAGGATGAGATGATGAATTTGATATTTCTTTGGTTCTAATTTCTGCATAGACCACTCTCACGGGTTTTCAATCTGCTAAACCTTATCTTAATTTTTGCCTGGGCCGCCCTTTCAGGTTTTCAATCCAATATAATTATCTTTTCTTCTTTTCTTTATTTTGATTGAACCATGACGTGATAGGATGTTTACTTGTGATATTCTACCAGTGGCATGCAAGAAATCAAGATAAACATATTCATAAAGATTCAGCGAGAATGACAATTCATTGATGA
Source organism: Euphorbia schlechtendalii (assembly GCA_949673415.1). Classification (NCBI taxonomy): domain Eukaryota; kingdom Viridiplantae; phylum Streptophyta; class Magnoliopsida; order Malpighiales; family Euphorbiaceae; genus Euphorbia; species Euphorbia schlechtendalii. Next base: position 15,026 of record CATIWQ010883137.1, on the reverse strand, counting down.
ACTTAATAGGGGGTATGAATGTTTCAAATGATTTGACTCCTACCATCAATTAGCCCTTTCAGGTTTTCTAATCAATGTGCTTGCTTTTCTCTCTATGTCCTAAGTTTTTCCTAAGCCACCCTTTTCGGGTTTTCAACTTAGCAAACTATTCTTTTTCCTTTTTTACTAGAGGCCTTAATTTTTTCTCACTTATCAGAGTGTTAATTAACATGCTAATTACAAATTTATTTTTGTTGGTACTGCTTCTTACCCGACTTATTTTTATCACCTATACGTGATTGTAATTGTGTCATTCTAGGTCAATTTAATTGATAGATTGATTGTTGTCCATGTCCATGACTTGAATTATTATCTTGATTATAGTTTCTGATCGATTGGTGCTCATGCTGCTTTGCTAGCTTGAGGTATACACGATGATGAGAAATGGTTTACTAACAATCCCTTGACAAAGGATAGGTGATATGTCGGAGATTTGAGGCGTCGATTTTGATGGGTGTATCAAATGTAGCTTGATTCCATCGAGGGTGAACAGTTTACCTTTTATGGTACTCCTTCAATAGTGTAATGACCAACCACAAATATTGGTGAGTCATGTGATGGAGTTGTTAACGTGCTCAAATATCCAACTCCTTTGTATCGTTTGTATTATGATGGTCCATTACACCGGTTGTTTGATTATTTTGGGGAACCTAACTTTAATTTGCTCTGTTAACTTTATTTTTACTTTTCAGCCCATTTTGGTTTTGATCATTTTGACTTTTGCTTTGATTGACTTAATAGTCAGTGGATCATTTGTGATAGGTGATCTTTCAGTCAACCTCACCTCTTCATAGGATTAGGAAAATGATATCACGTGTTGTCTAAGTACATGCATTTATCTCTTTCTTTTCTTCAAGAGTCAAATCATTTGAACTTATTACAATCATGGGGGATCCATTTATACACAAATTAATTTCATGACATTATGTGTCTTTTTTGCTAACAACATTATGCATATGTTCCTGAGAATACGTAATGTCAATCAATAGGATATCAAGAGAGTAAACAAAGTTTAGTACAATAAAAAAGTTCAAGACCCTCATGGGCAGAGTTGCTAAAAAGGTTTAAAGAACTAATTATTACATCATTAGCATTATTATTCAGTGGTCATCTTCTCGTGCTAGTGCCCTTTTGTAGGTTTCCCATAGGTGTGTCCATGGATTCAAAATTCTCTATCTTCTCCACCCAATCAAATACTTCTTGATATCTGAAAAAAACCTCAAGCCAAGCCAGATTTTGTAAGGTTGCAATGCGCCATCCAGAAGTTTAATTATCATTTCTGATAGGCTCAAACGAGCCAAAAGCCTAACTTGTGTGGCCATCCAGTGCTCATAGTAAGAATTGAAGTTCTCACCCCACTTCTGCCTTACAACTTCCCAATTTTGCATTGTGGTTACTATCTGAGAATTGAAACCATAATGCCCAATCATAGTCTGAGAAAGACTACCCCAATCATAAGCCATTACTAGTAGAAGGTGATTGTACCATTCGTTGATCTATTGCCCAAGGTGATAATAAAAAGCTTAGTCATCCTTAGTTTGCTCACCATCAATACCCTCATCACTATCTAGTAATGTGCTAAATGAGCATGCGGGTCTCCAGAATCCATATACTTCTCAAAATGTGGCATCGCGAAGTTTGGTGGTAAGATATCTTCATCCTTGACTGTCGATTATGCATGGTATGTATTCATTTGACTTGGCATGAGATGGCAACCATGAGTGGCCAAAAACTGTTGCTAGAACTTTGTCAAGCCTAGTTGTTGGAGAATAGTATTCTTAGTGCCTGAATAGAAGCCATATTGCCCTAGGGGAAAGGTAGTTCCCCTAGGGGTTACCACAAAGTTGGGCAGCTGAGGGATAGCCTGAAATTATGAGGAAACTATTGCACTTTAATTAGGAATAGATTGTTGAGCCACACCTTGATAACCCTGAGTTGGAGGGATATATCTTATAGAGGGTTGAATATTTTTCACTACCATGGGGCGCTCACCTTGATAAAAAGATCCTACTGTAAACACCGAATGATAAGGTTGTCTAGGGAAGAACTGATTCTTGGAAAACTGTTAGAAAGAACTGGTAAAATTATACCCCAGCTGACCAATCTTAGGAGGAGTGGTGCTGTAAATAGGGTGCACTACATGAGAATGAGAAGATCCCCTTTATCTAGGCTGATTAGTCGGACTGCCAATGTTAGGGTGACGTCTAGGTTGAACACCAAATCATGAGCCCTTTCTTCGGGCTGACCTAGCCTGGCATGTTGACAAATAATTAATTCTAGTTGATTACTGTTTGCAAGGGAATTTAAAGAATTTGTAATCTCAACACTCACCGATAGCTGAGTTGTTTGTTGAGTATTCTGTCTCGTAAGAAGTGGCTAATCTTCCCCCACAAATTTTTCTTGTAGATCGACCATGCTATCTATTCTATCAAAATGAAAGATGCATGCTAAATTCAATGTGAATCTGAACCCGAGTCTTCACTTGAGTTAGTGTACGGAAGCCCCTATAAATTGGCCATGATTGGAGAAATGCGGACTGAGCGGTAAGTAAACCTTTTCAAAACTAAGATATACAGGTAGAAGATCAGACCATGCTTATAGGATTTGTGATGCATGATAATAATGCATGAGATGTCAATGTTATGGCTGTATTCTTAAGGGCTAACGTGCGATGATGCGAAATAATTTATGTATTTGTCAATCCATTTGAAACAAACGAGTTAGTCATTAGATAAAATGAAAAAATGTGAAAATAAAAACCAAGCCCTTAGGAGTGGTTTTGAGATTTGTATGACATGCATGTGAAATTGTAACATGAGTGGTTTAAATGACATGACCATGTTACCCATGTGGTAATTGGTCAATAGTTTGAGATTTCGTACTGTGACTAGATCTCATGGAATGAGGAGGTTAAATTGACTTCGGGTAAGTAGTGTGACATACTCTGATGAAATTGAATTAAAATAAAATGAAAACAACTATTGTATGTAGCTATCAAATGAATGATTCGATTGTTTTTCCCAATTAGGGTAGAGTTTCGGATGCTAGTGTGGTCATCACTACTAAAAAAGTATGTAGTGATGCATGAATAATTGCCGTATGCGGGGTGAATGGTTCGGGTGTTAAGTTTGAACCTCAAAGATTAGTAAGGTAATGTTTTCAAAATGAGTTTGCCCCATGTGTGCTTAGATTTGGATGCCAATGTGGACATCATGCTATGTGGGAAAATATAATTTTCTTTGGGTTTATATTTTCCCCATTTGGGCTATGAGATTAGATGTCGAGTGGACACCTTATAGGTAAGATGTTTGGTATATAATTGCCTGGTGTGGGCTAAGATTTGTATACTAAGTGGACATCACACAAAACATCGGGTATGAAGGTATGTTCTCCTTATACGGGCTAAGGGTTGGATGTCGAGTGGACATCACGATAAGTGTGATAAATGATGCTTCATGATTCTAATTGGTTTATGTTGCTCTAGGGCGACACGATCTCGAGTCTCGACTAATCCTATATGTATATGACACCAATTTGGCATCAAGATGATGAGAACATGTTATGTCCATTTTTGTTTACATCATCTCGATATCATGAGTGTGTGTGTTCAAGTGTCTGCACATAGATTCGTGGTTATCATGGCACATTTGTACAATGCATGATGAATCAAAAGTAGTAAACACATAGCACGCAAGGTTCAAACTTCCAACCATAAAACTCCCATGTGTAGGGTTTTTGGCTAGTCTCTATCCTAAATTTGGTTCATCTTAATACCACAGGGGTAGTAAGGAGTGCACCTGTAGATGGTTCTTGTTACACTAAGATACACTCCAATCATCTGCCCAAGAAAGTTCAAACGAGGGTGGTACATGTGGTATGGCAACAAGTTCTCCACTCCCTCCATGTACTCTCTTTTCTTAGGGAGGAGGAGTTGTACAAGAGTAAGCTTTGCGGTAATAACACACCCAAGACTTACAGGCTAATCCTCTCTACTACAATGCGATATTATGAATTCATCATAATGAAGAAAATATAGAATAATACGATCAACAATTTTAAAGAATTATCAAAGATCTAAAACCTTCTGTAAAAAAATTTAAGAAAATATCCCCACTAGAGTCGCCATTGTGAGCGAACGACATGGATGTGATGGATCTAGAGCATGCTAGGTGATAGCTGCTGTTCACCGGAGTGTTTTTGTGAAATTAAACTTATATTGGGTTAAGGACCAAAAAGGTTGAAAAGAGAAAATGAAATTGATTTAAATCATCAAAACCCGAGATCGTTGTCTCATAATTTAGCTCTTCCACCTAAATAAGCTCCTCTAGGAATCAAACTCTTGTGAGGTTTAACATCCAAGGGATCGCCCACTAAGACACATAGATTCAGGTTCGGGATAAGTTGCTTACTTCTTATTAGATCACATTAAATTACATCTACTAGAAAATCGTATTTATTAATTTTGAGTATTCGAACTTAAGTCATTTTCTTGTTCATAATATGATTTAACGCACATGCAGAAAGCGATAAATACACACATAAAGCAGTAAATAAAATGCTGGAAAATAAAATAATAAATTACAAAACCTCGGGGGATGCAACCGCCCACCTAATCTATAAATTACATCCTTTAAATTTTGCAATACCCGAAGGAAAAATAAAATCCTAGGCATACATTTAACCTAATCTACCTGCATCAACGAAGGTTAGCACAAGCGATAATGCATAACATAAATATTTACAAGTAGTTGCGATTTGACATTAAGAAGGCTCATGCAGCCTAATTTAAAAAAACGAAGTTTGAAATTCTTGTTGTATGATAAAATAATTCATTTTTATACACAAGTATGTTGCTCATTTTTTTTAGTGGAAATTATCACATGGAAAAAAAGTGAGGTCCATTATCCGGTAATAATTTTAATTCCCTTCGTGGGGGTATTCTAAAATAGATATTGGGGAAGTTCCACAATTAAATAAATTGAATGAATAAATAAATAAAAGAACATTTGAATAAAAAGCAACAAAATATATCCTAGGTCGACATTTGAAGAGAAGAAAATAAAGAAAGCATTGGAAAAATCAGCTCTGGGAACTCAAAGGCTAACCTTTCGGCACGATCCAACTTTGACGAATTCGCTGGATATTCGGGAATGCTCCTTGTTCATTTTGATTTGTAGTATGTATAAAAAAATTTCATTCTAAAAAATATAATCAGATTTTGAACCTAGAGTGATTCTAAGCCCGAAAAATCTAAAGATTTTTGGAAAAGAAGATGAAAAAAATACTTACGTCATTGCTAGAAAAATTCTCTCTTTTCTAAAAATTTTCCGGTTCATGAAAAATTTCAATCCTCATTAAATCAAGAAAATTCCCCCTATTTATAGGGGAAAACTGGAAAAACAGGTCCATCGGTGGATCGAGAGTCTACCCGGTGAACCCAGGAGTCCGCCTGGTGGACATGCCAGTCTACCTCTTATTGAATTTACACACTCATAAACCTCTAGTAAGAGTATGAGATTGATATAATGGGTTTTTAGTCAATCCCAGTACATGAAGGTGAGTGGTGTTCGTCGTGAATAAGTCTAAAATCAAGATAGCTACGGCTATTAAATGAGCAAAAACTTTATCCGAGCTCTATAAAGCAGATGGTACTTAACATGATGGAAGGAGTGAATTGTATTGGTTACTACCGCTGAATTGGATCAAGTCACAAGCACATGATGTTTCGAGTATCGAGGGATCATAAGCCTTTGCTAGAAAGCCCATTTGATCGTTTAGAGTTATTGGGTTCCATATCAATCTGGAACACTGAGCTTTAAGGTTCCCTGATGGGGAATCCAAGTTTAGGTTAGCCTCTAACGGCTCTATACTTCAAGATCAAGATCTTATGAGGTCACACACATTCATCGGACCAAATAAGAACTTATAGATTAGGTCTATATCGAGAATAAAAGGGTATTCCAGTTTATTTAGATGGACCATTAAATGGTCGGACTAGCTAATAGTTTAAAAGAGGGATTAGGGAAAAATGTGTGATATGTGTAGAAAGGGATAATCCCGTTACAAGTGGCCCCTACGAACATGGGTTGTTCGTGGGAAGGGGTTTGTGTGGCTACCATGCAAGCACTAAAGGTGCTTGCAGGCCGCTAGCATGCGCTAGTACAAGCTAGCCATGCTGGTGGGATGTAGACCCGTAAGTGCTGCTTGTAGGAGTTTGTGTGGGCTTGCAACAACTCACCCGAAAGCTGGGCTTGTAGGAAGTCTTGCAAGGCCCCTGCTTGTAAGATAAGGCAAGCCCAATTGGGCTTGCCTTATGAGGGTCGGATAGCCCTCATATCTAGGTTAGCGCGTAGGTTAACCCATGGAGCCTAGGGCTCCGCATAGTTGGTTCACGTGTGGGATAGAGAAATCCCATTCCACATTGCTAAATGGGGAGCATTGTTGCTCCCCTTTCCCTTATGTAAGGAGCTTTTCCTCCTCTTTTAAAATGCACTTTGGTTCAACCTTTTCTTTTAAACTTGACACTTTTCTTATGAATTGTTTTGAGATCCTTCCCGAGTTTCTCTTTTATTTTAGAGATTCTCTTTGAAGGCTTATTCCTATTTTGGAAAAGAGCCTTCGTATTTAATTTCGGTTTAGTCTACGAGTGGTCTAGTGGCCCTTGTGAATTGACATGTTCTCCGTCTTTGTGAATTTTTATCAATGGGGTTTGTCTGGACTACTCCTAGAGCTTTTCCTAGTTTGGAGGATATTGCTAACAGAGTTGTGTGTGATTGGTCTAAGAGATTGCTCTGCTGCAGCAAGGGAAGGCACACATCAATTGGTAATGCTTTATACTTAGATGTTAGGTCTCTTTTTAATAAGTGTTTATAGACTTAATTAATCTATGGAATGTTTAAAATAAGAATAAATTAATCATGATATGCTTAGGAGTTCCTTTTAGGTTAATTTAATGTTTTGAAATTTCACCGTTCCAGTTCGCATGTTCATTGCTTGTCTAGATTCACCGGTAAGAGCTTCTTGGTTAGCCATACCATTGTCGCACTTGTACTCTCCACAAATGTGTAGTGAGTCTCATACTCTAGCAATTTTTAATAAGGTAGTAGATCACATGCTCTCTCTTATCTTTATGCTCTTGGACAAGCATTGCCCTTACAAGGGTCTCTTCAATAGCCAAGTAAAGAATCAGTAGCTTTCCCAGTGTGGGAGGTTTTAACACTAGAGAACTTGTTAGGTAAGCTTTGATCTTGTCAAAAGCTTCTTGACATTGGTCATTCAACTCCACTGACTATTGTTCTTTCAAGATTTATAAGATGAGTTCACATATGGTAATCAATCTGGCTATAAAGCGATTGACATATTGTAGAGAACTTCAGAAGTTTCTAACCTCATTCTTTGCTTTTGGTGTTGGCATCTCGCTGATGGCTTTGATCTTATCGGGGTCCATTTCTATACCCCTCTAATTGACTATGTGGCCTAAAATTTTTCCTAAAGTAACCCCGAATATAGATTTCTTTGAATTATGGTGAAGATTGTACTTCTCAATCCTAGTAAGGAATATGTCCAGTATGGCAGGATGTGCTTTTGGAGTTCTTGACTTTACCAACATGTCATCCATATAGATCTATGAATCAGACCATGTAACAGTGTAGTGACTTCCCTTTGATAGGTTTCTCTGGAATTCTTCAATCTGAATGGCATGACTCAATAATAGTATGTGCCTCATTCGGTGGTGAAAGTTATCTTAGACTAGTCAATCCCATTCATTAAGATCTAGTTTTACTTGGAGAATTCATCCATGAATGAGTATACAGAGGCTCTCGCAGCAATGTCAATTAGCATGTCGATGTGTGGTAGAGGAAAATCATCCTTCGGGGTAGCCTTATTCAAGTCTCGGAATGCACACTCTGACCTTGCTATCCCTTTTATCAACTAACACTACATTTTCCAACCATGTGGGAACTTGACCACTTCAAGGAATTTTGCTTGGATTTTCTTGGAAATCACTTCTTTAGCTTTCTCAGCCCATTTTGGATGTAGTCTTCTCATCTTTTTCTTGATTAGGTGAATTTTGGGATTCGTAGGGATCTTAAACTCTACGTTGTGACGGTCAATGCTAGGTATATCATCGTATGGCTAAGGTAAAGTCAAAATGTGTTTTTTTATTATTTTTATTAATTATCTCTCTCGTTCAATGGATAGTTTATTGGAAATGAATATCATTTTAGGATCAACTTCGATGTTTAAACTTATTTCTTTTGTGATAGCATTGTTTATATTGAGAATGTTGGATGTATGTTGGAATGGATGCATGGACCATTATCAGAAACACAATCCAAATAAGCAAAGTCTTTCACTTTACCATATGCATCATAAAATACATTATTCATTTAATATATATTAGAGATAGAGATAAAAGACTCATCCTCATCATAGGCATGGGATCTTCATCTTTAACAATCTACTCCTCGGTAACTACAGTTGCTGCTAGCTACTCCTTTTTTGTACCGTTTGCAGGGATCATAATTATCTTCTCATCATCATCCTTAATCTCTATCTTGGCTCGGCCTTTTCTAGCCTTATCTAACTTAGAGATAGTGTGAGCATGGGATTTTGCTCCCATCTCGCGAGTTCGATGATGAAGTTGTGGTTTTTTTCCTTTGTTAGCTTTTTACATTTTCCAGGGTCTGCAAATATCTGGAGAAAATCATCTTTGTTTCTACCGGCCTCATCTTCCTTAATAAACCCAACTAAAACTCAAAAAGCCTGCCCAGGAATGCCATGTCATTAACGACATGGCTGATGTCGTTAATGACATTACCTAATATCGTTCATGACATCAAATCTACAAGATAACCAAAATTGCAATTTCTACAATTTTCAAGCCAAAAGGCCAATCCCCCCACATGCTCAGACATTTTCTTTGAAAAACCAGATTTAGACTCCTTTCCTAGGATTTGGCACACTCCCCTTCACATGGGATCAATGTTTAAAGTGAAAAAGTAAAGAATGGCCTATCATAGGAACTAAGTTCACTTTAGATTGAATGGAGCTCTTTAAGTTAAGGGAGCTGAGTATTAGAAAGGGGGAGCTCATTTTCGTGCTAAGAGAGAGCAAGAAAGAGAGTTCAAAGCAAAATTTGAATTTTTAGTGTTCTTAAGGTACTTAAATCTTTGGGAAGTGAAGTTTAAGCCTTTAAACACATGGTAACTTGGGCATGAACTTGGGGCATTTGGGAGATTTCTAAGCAAACTTGTGGTTTGGTTTCTACTTGAACAAACTTGAGTGGTTTGGAAGTTAAGCAAACCTTGAGTTTTAGAATTTTCTTGATCATTTACATTGAGTTTTAACTCAACTGAACTTGGTTTAAGTGTTCTCCATAAGTATCTTCACTATATAGGATACTTATCTCCTTTTATATTTCACAAGTTAACTAGTTCTGTTATCATTTTCAAAGTCTAAACTTGAGAAAGGAAGGATTTCGACTTCCTTTCTTCCTCTTGTCAAGACTTACATTCTGAGATTTCTATTTCCCTTCAAAGAGTAGACCTTACTCTTCATTTTCGACAAAAACCACAAACCGAACCAAAGAAACAAGGAGGAATTTCTAGAGATCTTCATGGACCTAGCGAGGTGGATTCATGGCTACGGGGTAAGCCTCTGAGTTCCTAGAGTCATGTCTCACTTATTTATACCATGTATATTGTTTGATGTGTGAAAATGTAAAAATGTAAAAATCTACAGAAACTACCTATTCTGTCTCTATAATGTCGTTAACGGCATTGCAATATCGTTAACGACATCTCTGATGTTATTAATGACATCAGCAATGACTTTAATGACATTGATCTCTAGGCAGAACATAGGTAAAATGTTCGGAAAGTTTGCAAACTTCTTCTTATGTTCAGGATGGTCAGTGGTGACTATTCAGACCTAAAATCTAAGTTTTTAAGTAACATAGGATGTAGAGGATTTTACGAACTTGAAATCGGTCAGAAAGGTGTCCGAACGGTTGAAGTTAGTTCCCTTTTACCCGGATATCATTTTAACAACTATAATGGTTTCCCTTTAGGAACGGGGTTCAATAATGCCTATTTGCACTTAGATTTTTTTCATCAATATTATTGTGAAGTGTATTAGGAGACCCCGACTAAGGGAACCGAAGTTACCGGATAACCGACCTAACAAATATTCACATGTGGCATTTTCATTAATAATATGGTTAAATAACTTATGTGTATAAAATGAACCCTTTTTACATGAAAGAAATTTCAAATATCTCAATGTTTTAAATTAGACCACTTGGGTCTCGTAAAAAATCAAAATGAACATATTTGCAACTATGTGTGATGTGCCGTATTTATGCTAACCTTTGTGGATGCAGGTAGTTTAGGATAGATGTATGTTAGAATTTAATTTCCTTCGAGTATCACTTTTAATTTTGAAATCAAGTGTAATATATGTTAGATATTGATGTATTTTAGGTGATTGTAGGTCTTAGATTTCAATGTATTTAGGCGATTTGTAAACCCCCATCCAAATTATGTAATAAATCCCCCCAAAGATTAGGCGCATTTAAATTTCCTACGTGTTTACTTTCCCCAATTTACTTACCGCTTTATGCATATGTGATAAACTAAAACATGAACAAAATATCTAGTTTAATTCGAATATTATAAACATGGTTTCTAGCATAGTGTAATTTAACTCAAATGATGACAAAGTAAGCAACTCATTCGAACCCAAATCTCTATTCTATGGTATGGATTAGGCAAATAGATCTAGGCTGTACCTAATTTTCTTGGAAGAGCTGATCTTGGTGGCGGTAACATAGACTAGAGATTTAGGTCTTGAGTCTTTTAAGCTTGAAAATCATTTTTGAGCACCTATTATTTAAACCAAAATGAAGATTTTCATTATTTTCGAAAGCCCCACGCCCCATCTCATGAGGCCGACGCCTCGCGGCAACCGTGCGGGTCGAACATCATCCGCTCATAGTGGTGACTCTACTGGGGAATATCTTTTTTAATCTTTAAACAAGTTTAAAAGATTTCATAGGAGTATTGAAAAGTCTTCAAATGAGTTAACCCACATTTAAAATATTGAATAAGAGCATATGCATTAGATGGCTTAGCCTTTAAGATTAAAATGCCCAATTTACCATGAAGCTTACGAAATTATCATTTGTGACCCCATGGCGACCAAAGATGCTTAGCAGGTGGATCACTTTTTTCCATATCACATGTACCTCCCTCATTTGCACCTATTTGAGGATAGGCTTGGAGTGTATCATAGTGCAACAAGAACCTTCTACATCAACATCCCATGATCGAACTCAAGTAAGGAAATCTTAGTTACTTCCCCTAGGTTTACAAAAACAAATGCATCTTATGTGCAGACTCGCTCCTTAATACTTCATGGTATTAAGATGATCCAAGCCCATATTTAGAAGCCTAACCATTACGCGTGAGATATATAAGGTTGGAAGTGATACGTTGCATGCTATGTGCTATGTGGTCATTTCATCACCATGTTTATTTCATGTTAAGCATCATGCTAACCATGATTTGTTATGCAGACAACAATTATACACACACATGTCATTAGCCCAATATCACCTACCTAGATTTAGAGAGACGTAATAAGACAACGTCACCTAAGGTTAGGGTCACCCATGGTTATGGTAGTGCTTTCTTGGCACTCGAACCTCTATCCGTTTGGAATCATGTACTTCTAAGAAATAGGGTATAAACACACCATTTTACTCGAATTCGAATTAAAAGGCATGATACGACAATGTCACCTAGGATTGGAGTTACTCGTGGTCATGGTAGTGCCTACTTTGCACTCAAACCTCTGTCTATTTAGAGTCGTGAGCCATCGGGTATAATACATCATTTTACCCAGATATCACTTACCTAGATTTAGAAAGATATGTTGAGAAATGTCACCTAGGATATGATCAACCATGTTTATGGTAGTGCCACCTTTGCAATCGAACCTCTGTCTGTTTAAAGTCATAAACCATATGGTATAACACACTGTTTTACCCAAACTTGAATTTATCAAGAATAATCTATGGTGATTAGTTCTAAAAATAAAAAAATGCATTAACACTTAGATAATACGTGACCCCTGTCATTTCTGGTCTGTTTGTTCCAAAGGGATTGGCAAACATTTCACCATTTTTGCAAAAAGGGCATCCCTTCGCTTATTACCACTTGGGCAGTACGGAGAACCTTAAATCATGGTTAGTTTGTTTCAAATGGATTGACAAACATGCCCTTTCACATCCCTGTGGTGTGATATTCCTAAAAATTTTTAGATAACTTATTACCATATGGGTAATAGGCGACCCTTGCCAGATTGTTTCAAAAGGATTGGCAAACCTGCTTATCTTTAAGGTAGCTCTCTAGGTCGGCAGCAATTTTATTCATCATCATAACATACTAACCCTTGCATCGTAGCCATTTCATTAGCATTCCACGCACTAGTCCCAAGTCATTTAAACATTCATTTCATTCCTGACAACTGTTGGTTAATGCTTGTTTTAGTTAAGACTTCGAAGAGGCCTACTCATCGATTAGTCTGAATCTCTCCCATCATGGTTCACCAGGTAAAATCATTTGTAGAGGGTCTTCCGCACACGGATTCAAGTGAAGATTCAGGTTTAGATTCACGTTCAGAGTTTAGTTCAGCACAAAGGTTAATTTTTGGTTCAGGACGAGTTATTGAGATGGTAGAACAGTAGAATGTTTCGGGGGGAAATGATCAGCGAGTTCAAGAGAGGCCCTAGACCCAACAGCTTGGGTCAAGTTAGGAGATTGCTAATACTCTTAGCACCATGACAAGTTTGTTCAGGCTATGCAATTCTACACCTGTCCCAAGCAACAAAAGGATAGGTTATCTAATCAAGAGCTCATCGAGAATCTCCAAGGTTCCACCATCACCAGTCATCTTATGGACAGGAGGCCAAGTTCTGCTCCTATCATATTTCCTTCTTAAGGCGGTTAGTTCGGTGCAAGGAATTTTGGCATGTTTAGTCAATCGCAGCCCCCCCTTAGGCTGGGAAAGACTGGTTTTAGCGCCTGCCAAACATTGGGCAGCAATGGTTAAGATGGAGTAGTAGCATATCAGTTGGTCTTGGATCTGCCAGTCAACTCGGGCAACCGGGTTATCATCAAGGATTTTTATAGTTCCGACAGCAACAAGGCCAGGAAGGCCGTCTTCAAGTTTCATCCCTTCCGCACAAGGTTTCTTCCCCTAGTCAAGAGCTATTCCAAATATTCAGGCTCCATCATTCACCATAGCGGGAGTTCTAATGCACTAGCGGTACACTACCTAGGTCAATTCTCGGTTCAATAGAGTACATCACTTCCTCCTAGGGGTCCTTTTTATCCTCATGGTCTCTACAGTCAACACGGCTTCCAAGCTAGGCTGGAGATGGGCTATTCTGCATTCCAGCTTAGCTTAGAAGAACTGCGGCAATAATTTTTTGCTACTTATGCCAATCAATACCCAGGCTTCCAGCCCAACAGACCACCCACTATAATGCCAAATGATGAGTGGATTCCGGAGAACTTCGTGATGCCAGAGCTAGTAAAGTTTAATGGAGAGGCCCACTTGACAAATTACGAGACGATGATGAGAGCCCGTCAAGTTAGTGACAATATGCTGGCAAAGATGTTCATAGTAACGCTGGCGGCTCCAGCAAATCAATGGTACAATAACTTGCTCATCGAGGTCTCTCATAACTGGGAGCGCCTCTTGGCAAATTTGGTAGAGCAGTATGGCCTCAACTCCCAAATGAAGACTACAATGCAGAACTTGGAGTCTGTGAGGCATAAGCTTAGGGAGATGCTCAAGTCATACTACAACAGATGGATGGCTACCCAGGTCTTATTAAAGGATTATCTCAACTTATCATAGATGATCGTGAAGCTACTAGCTGGAGCCCTTCCCGTATATAGAAAGAGATTGGGGGCAGATACCTTTTCCCCATATAATGAGGTGTTCGAGAAAGCGGAGTGGATGGAGTGGTTTGAATCCCTGGAGACGCCAGCGAGACAACACACCAGTAAGACATGGTTCAAGAATAATGACTCTTGATCGTCATCCACCAACCCTTCGTAGGCTAATGGTAAGCAAGCTGTGATAAGTGTGTAATTACACTTATTATCACATTAATTTTATACATTAAACACTATAGTTTTAGTCATTTTTATACTTCATATAAAAGATTTCACGTGGTATGTAGCTGTTTTTTATGCAAATGCAGATACTAGGTAAATTTTGGGAGTAAAATGATCTAAAGTGGAATTCTATGAAAAAAGAGTGAAAAAGGTGCAAAAAGATGCGTGGAACTTAAAGATTTAGCTTAGGATCGAAGCTGTAGAAGATCGGTGAAATTACAAGAAGATTATTGAGTAAAACTCAATTCACGGTCATGACAATCATTCGCGGTCGCGACTTGTTTACTTCAGAAACAGAAGTTTGCCAATCAAAGATTTACGGTCGCGACTTGTGTATCACAGTCGCGACTTGGACAGATTTCTGGTATTATCTTCTTAACTAAAACCGCCAGATAAGCATGATCAATCGCCATCAACTACCAACGAACAGACACCTATCAGGAGTCAACCAATCATAAAAAGGTGCTTATCCATTGTGGATTATATCAAAGCTTCTCAACCAATCACAATGAAGAGATGCAATCTTTCACCAATGGACACAACCCTTTGTTTGGATAGATGCAACCCTTCGAACTCTGTAAATAGGGCTCCAAACCATACAATTTCGTGCAGGGAGACAGAGGGAAAATATTAGAGTGCATGAGAGAGATATAGTGTGTGTATAGATAGAGAGTTTGCTACATTCTTAAGTGTTAGCAAGAAAATGTTTAAGTGATTCGAATCCTTGTTTCGATCACTAGATTTCTCTATATTCTCGAGCGATTGTTGTATACGTACATACATACATACATATAT
>CATIWQ010882972.1:0-10907 GCA_949673415.1 Euphorbia schlechtendalii | reverse complement strand
ATGTAAATGGAATTTAATCGACTTAATTTAATTTAATGAATAATATAAAATAAATTATATTATACCATTAACTAAATTAATTTCTTGGAGTTATATAGATTATTCAATTACATTGACTTGACATGTCAATTAATTAATAATTAATTTTTCATCAAGTCTTGTAACATTGTATGTACAAGGAATCCTATATCAGTATTTCTAAGCGTACGATCCTTTGGGTCTGTCCATATGTTGCAATGGGATTCACCCATAGACTATAAACGGATTCTAGCAAAACATTACAACCCCCAATTGGGAGAATATATAGCCATCTATTAAAGATACTGAACCTAGTAGTTATCTCACAAAGTCCTTTGCAACTAACATCAATATGATGAACAAGAGGCATGGTGCTTGTCACTCCTTATGCAGTTCATCGTATATCTTGATCTAGAATAAAATCATAAAATAAGTCAACGACTTATTGGACGTCCTTATCACTTTTATTCATCAAGTGGCTGGTGCTTCATTTCAATTTATCAAATCGAATGGCAATCCTATCATATCAACACTACTAATGTGGTCATGAAATATACCAAACATAATCATGCTTGTAATCTAATATTTAAGGATCCGTTATTAATATACTATAGCATACTCAATCCCACATCAGTAATAAGTTGAAATCAACTCCGAGGACAACTGAGATCAACTTTGCAAATTGTCCATGACATAAAACCATGTGACTTTGCTGTGTGGATCGGTCCAGTCCCATGTTTTCAACATGTGCCCATGTTCATGATCTACTTTACAAAGTGACATAGCAACTACATTGATATAGATCATCCAACATACAAGTCTTTCTTTCATTCATTCCCATGATTAAAATAGACTTTGGACGTTTATGATTATCAAATAGTGGATACTCTACTCATATTATAGCACAAGGTATAAATGTTATAGATTATTGCCTTTATAATGTGACACTGCATGAACCAATGCCTTTAGAACTTGGGTACATCAACAATTCCAACAATCTTCCACTTGAACTAGTTCACAGTAGGCATTGCCCTAATCTTTATAGATCTGATGTAACCTTAAGCTCCATCCATGATGGACTTTTGGTTAGACAATCAATGACATTATTCTTGTGTCAACCCCATGTAATGACATGTCATGTGACATACTAAACACATGTTCGAACTTTGTGACTAGGTCTCTTTAACTTGTGCATTAGCCCCCGTTTTGTCGTAGAAAAACATCAAGTATGTCTAGGATCCATCCATCCTAACTTACTTATGAACTTCCTTATCCAAACACCTCTCATTGTAGCACTACATTCTACTATATGCTCAGTTTCTGTTGTAGAATTAACAAATATAGTGTATAGAGCTCTCAGCTTATACTATAACTTTCAACAATCTTAACAAAACTAGAATACATCTAGTCTTTAGGTTAAACCAATTGGATCAAATCTAATTTTATAGATTTCTATCCTAAGGGTCATTCTCTTGGATCTTATTTAGCAACGCAGATCTACATCCCAAAAGAATGTCACAGTTTTGCCTAAAGTTCACATTGCAAAGTATTCACTTAAGTTTTAGTGAACTACTTCTAATTAATCCAATCATAACTATACTATCTCAATACAATGTTCGGAAACATGACCATGATCCTAATTAACATCACATATACCCATTATCCATAAAAGCATCATTAAATGACTACTTGAAAATTCTAAATGCATTCTATCACCTTAACATATAAAGGTGAGATAATCTAGTTATTAACTAAATTATGATCCATAGATTACATTTTAACTTTATTGGATTTTACACCATTAAGCCAATTAAGGATTTTCAATAGTCTTCCAATGGGTTCAAAGCCTCTTACTCATGCTATATGATTAGAGTCATCATCAATCTTGAGAAAGTGTGTCCCTCAAGTTTGTAAGAGAACCGTCATGCCTTTTCAGGTCAATCGTAACTTTACAACTTATGCTTTGAATGCATGAAGTTTAAATATAAATCTGATATGTCCTTTTAGGAATTTGTGCGCTTTGAACTTGCTAGTTCAATCTTGCTCCCACTACTTTTCTTATAGATTGACATCTGTTAGAAAATACCTTTACAAGCCTTAAACTTCATGTTTAGGCAAGGTCGTAGGTGCAATATCCTTTGGGTTTCGAATGGGTAGTTCACAAATAGGCTTAAATTGATTTTGTTCCAATCCAACATCAATATTATGACATAGATTATCAATCTTATGTCAACAATATGATTCAAATTTCACCGTTGAAAATCAATTGAAAGACTCATTAGGCTTTAGCCTATCCATACTTCATATGGTGCTCTTTCAATAGCCTCAGTCAGAGTGTGATGCATTTAACCAGTACTCAAGAATTATGTCCTTAGTTCAAGCTTCAGGAGATCAAAATGAATTATTTTTATTATACCATGTTTACATAGCGTTGTTCCTCCCTTTGAATACTCCATCACAATGGTGTGCTCTAGGAGGATTGAGCCATGAATCTATCTCACACTCTTTCAAAATTATTTAGATTAGGTTTTAATATACTTGATTTCATGGTTAAACCAAAAACATTAATATTATAACCTATTAATACGATTTGAATGATTTTAAAAGTAGGAAATTCAAGTTTCCAACGCCCTTTTCTTTTTAAAAGATTCATTTTAGTCTGAATATCTTACTCAATTTTATTAATTAAGATGCCACATGGAATTAGATTAAGTTTGATGTTGGGGGGAAAATTTTTCTCATTGTCGGGTTACCCTAAAACAACATTAAGAAAAAAGAAATTTATTCAAAAAATGGGAAAAGTGGCAATATGTCCAAAGGACCAAGCAGGGAGCTGCCTGATAAGTCAACTCCTCAGTAGCCTTATTAGTCAAGAGCGTCTTGGTATGGGTGGCCTTGGCAGGAGTGACCTAGTCTAGTCCATATGCAAAAAGAGAATGAAAAGGGGGAAATTTAAACAAAAAACTATCCAGGATCGGCCTCAAGCTTGGAATTTGCCTGATGTTGAGAGGGTCTGGTCTGTTAGGCCGACACCAGCCACATCAAGGGGGTACCAAGTTGTTTCTCATTTCAAATTGAAAATACCTTCCAAAATAGAAAACACACACATTAAACCCGCCAAGACTCTCCAAAATCTCATAAACTTACCTCTTCCATGTCAATTCACAAGTAAGGGAGTCGAAGATTCCTTTGAGGAGATCTTTGAAGCCTTTTGTGATTGATTTTTTAATAAATGAGTAAAAGAATGATTGGAGGATGATTTTTATAAAGGTAAGTAAATGCTAAAGGTTAGATTAAGTGTTCTAACCTTCCTAGAAACCCAAAATAGAGAAAGGGAATGAAGAAAGTAACAAGAAAGTCAAGAAATGTGGAACTGTTCTAAGCTTTTTCTCAACTTTCTCAAGAAACTCACTTTCTCTTACTAACACTCTCCAAAAAGATGCCACTGATCTACCCTCTAACCCTAGTCTTTCGAGTTTAAGTGTGGGAAAAGAGTGGTCAAAGAATAATTATGTGTAAAAAATTGGATTGGAAGAGGGATTAGAGTTGTTTAAATTTCCAAAATTGACTTGGCAGTTGAGAGCAGCCTGGTTAAAAGGCTGGTATCAGCCTAACCTCGAGAGGGATCTGGTAGGAGGTCTAGTAGCGGCTTAGTTCAAAGAAGGAAGCTGATTTTTTGCTTTTTGGCTTATAGTTGTTTTATTTTTTAATGGAAATGATCTAGAAGGCTAGAAGAGCTTTTCTTGAAATCTTTTCGATTCTGATCCAAACTTAATAAAGCATGGGGTGAAAGTATAATCTTTCATCATTGTTGCGTGAGAAAGATCATAATCCTATACTTATAGGTTGCCCCTCTTATGATATGAGCCTTATTAACGGATGTAAGCACATGTACAACGTACCTTCCTTTAACATGTGTTTTGGTCATGAGACTAGATGGGGTTAGTGACTCAAACAAAGAGGGTTAGTTGTCCATATTATTGGAGCTAATGCTAAATTGGAGACACATTTAAGGAGTCGTACAATTGGGTACGCACATCTAGAGAAAAAGAACTCAACTAGATTACCAATTGCAAGAGATGTAAATGGATGAATTCCAACCATAGTCATATTGTTATGACTTAACCTACGATAGTGGGGGTCATGATGAGTGGCTATGGATGCTAACTACTAAGGAAAATTGGTTCGACCAAGTTTCCCGAATTTGAATAAAAGGGGCTATTTAAATGTCGATAAAATAGTAGAAAATTATGTGTTTAATTAAGGACCTTATATTAAATGCATGTACATATACTAATGTCTAAGCAAATTCTATCTTATATTTAGGTTGAATAAAGAACACTAATACTAAAATTGCATCCGATCGACAACCATTTTCTTAAAGGAGACTATATTCATGAGCGGTTCAAGTGTGTGGCAAGGTTCCTGAAGAGCCTTGACTTAGATTATGTTTTGGATAATCCATATCCGGAACCCCCCAGAGAAGATCCATTATTTATCAAATCGATAAGTACGTGGAGCATAAAAGGCACTGTAATTTCACAAAGAATTTCATGGTCAACATAATGCTTCAACGGTACGGGGATCTTTGCAAAAATATGGACTTAGAGTCTATAATTATGCATCTTGTAATGATAGATGAACTTGAAACATTCATGCTATTCACAAGTCTAGGGGCTGACACCTCAGTAGTTGAGTTTGCCATAACTATTTATGATAAATCTGAATAGTTAAGGATATTGGGAATTATTTATAATCAAGAAACCTTAAAACAAATTTTATAGAAAAGTCTAACTCCTAGGTATGAAAATTTCAAAACAGATTTTTATGGTATCGGTGATCATTGTAAATTTTCCAAGATGGTAGACTTATTGTAACAATATGATATATAGTTTAGAAGTAAACTTGAGAATCAACTTATTGCTGAGGATAAAAAGATAAGAAAGTCTAGAACTTTCAAGGTCAAGAGAAGACTCATGAAACAATGCAAAATGAAACGTGAGTTAAGAGCTCAGTTTTCTAAATAAGTGAAGAAGAAGCCAAGTAATGCATCTACTTCAGGTATGTTTATGATAGAGAGTTTCTCTGCAGTTCCCTATGAGTCTAATTGGTTATTAGATACTAGTTGTGCCACTTATAATTGTACTTCTTTGTAGGGATTGCGGAATAGTAGGAGACTTGCTAAGAAGTAAATGGACCTAAGAGTTGGAAATGGAGCACGGGTTGCTGCAACAGCTGTAGGGACATATAGTCTTCGTTTACCATGTGGCCTAGTTTTAGTTTTGAACAATTGCTATTATATTTCAGTTGTCACTAAGAATATTATATCTATTGCACTTCTAGCAACGGAAGGATTTGAAATTTAATTCTCTCTTAATAAATGTCAAATTCAACGTGACAATATTCTTTATGCTTGTGGAATATCTTTGAATGGCGTATATGTTCTAGATACTAATACTGAAATTCTAAATATGAACATTATTAAGAAATCAAAATTAGATATCGAGAAATCCTCATACTTATGTCATTGTCATCTAGGCCGCATAGATGAGACTCACTTAACTAAGTTACATAAATGTGGAGACTTAGGCCTAATGGAATGGGCTTCCTATGGTGTGTGTGAACCTTGTTTAAAAGGGAAGATGAATATGAAACCTTTCAAAGGAAAGGGTCAGCATGTCACTACTACCATGGAAATAATACATTCTTATGTATGTGGTTTAATGAGTGTTAAGACACATGAGGGTTTCGTCTACTTCATAACCTTTATTGACGATTACTCGTAATAGGATTATTTGTACCTTGTGAGGTACAAGTGTGAAGTTTTGAATCTTTTAAAGAGTTCAAACTGAAGTAGAGAAATAGTTTGGGAAAAGTATCAAGACCCTTCAATCTGATGGAGGTAGTGAATACTTAACAAGGAGTTTCAAGATTATCTAAGAGATAATCGAATTCTATCCCAATGGACACCTCCTTATACACCCTAACACAATGGAGTGTAAGAAAGGAGAAATCGAACCCTACTTGATATGATTCGATCGATGATGAGCCAAGTAGAACTCAGCACACCCTTTTGGGTTTATGCACATGAGAGCACAATTTATATACTAAAAAGAGTGCCCTCTAATTCAGTTGATCAAACTCCATACGAGTTATGGTATGGTAAGAAAACTGCTATTTCTCACTTGAGAGTTTGGGGATATCCTGCATATGTTAAAAGAACAAGTTTAGATAAGCTGGGTGTTAAGTCTGATAGATGTATTTTTGTAGGTTACCCTAAGGAAACTATAGGGTATACCTTTTATGATCCCGAGGAAAAGAAAATCCTTTTTGTTAGAAATGCTCAATTCCTCAAGAATGAGCATATACTTGTGAAAGCTAGTGGGAGCTTTCTTGAGTTAGGCACTCAAGTAGATAAATAGACAGTCAACTAATTATACCTACACCTATTACACTAGATATTATAAGCATGGAATAGCCTATTATTACACTAACATTGTATAGATCAGGTTGGGCTCCAATCTCTCCCCGAGCGATACGGGTTTATCATAACTTATGATAAAGATCTATTCCTTATGGAAGATGATGAGCTCAAGACTAAAAAGGATGCATTGGAAGGCTCAGAATCTGATAAATGGCTTTTAGCCATGAGATCGGAGATGGACTCCATGTACAAAAATAATGTCTAGAACTTGGTTAATGCTCCCATGGGATTAAGCCCATAGGATGAAAGTGGGTTTTCAAGATGAAAATCGACATGGACGGTAACATAGTTACCTATAAAGCAAGGCTAGTTGTAAAAGGGTACAGTAAAAAAGAAGGCATTGACTTTAGTGAAACCTTTTCACCGGTAGTCATGCTGAAGTCTATCAGGATATTCCTTACTATAGCCACTCATTATGATTATGAAATATAGCAGATGGATGTGAAGACATCATTCCTTAACGGGAATTTGGATAGTGATATGTATGTGACACAACCCGAGGGTTTTGCACCCAAGGATGGCTCTAAGCTATGCAAGTTGTAGAAGTCCATTTATGTTTGATGAGACAATCTGAGAAATCTATTTTGTATTGAATGCTAATAAGCCTTGTGTATATAAAATGGCTAGTGGGAGTGTGATCGTTTTCCTTGTATTATATGTTGATGACATATTATTAATAGGAAATGATATTCCATTTCTACAGATAGTTAAGACATGGTTGAAACAGAAGTTCTCCAAGAAAGACCTTTGAGAAGCAGCTTTTATACTTAGTATTAAAATTTACCAAGATAAATCCAAAAGGCTGCTTGGTCTTTCACAAAGTACATACATAGACAAGATTTTGGCTAGATTAAACCTTGATCAGTCAAGAAAGGGTAATCTTCCAATGTCTCATGGGATTAACCTTTCTAAATCTGAGTGTCCAAGAACACAACAATAGAGACTGCGCATGAATGGAATACCCTATGCATCAGTGGTAGGGTCCATCACGTATGCTATGGTAAGCACTCGGCCTGACATCTCACATGCGTTGTGCATCACGAGCAGATTTCAATTTGACCCAGAAGAGAAACACAGGATGGCCTTTAAAACTATCCTCAAGTACTTATGCAGGACTAAGGATATGTTTTTAGTATATGGAGAAGGTGATCTCACTTTAAAGTGATACACCAATATGAGTTTTCAATCTGACAAGGATGATTATAAGTCTCAGTCAGGTTATGTTTTTATGTTTAATGTAGGGGTAGTTGTTTGGAAGAGTTTCAAACAGGATACGACTGCCATTTCAACCAAGGAATTTGAGTATTTAGATGCCTCAAAAGCAGCTAAACAAGTCGTATGGCTTAAGAGATTTATTGGTGATCTTGATGTGGTGTCCACCATTGTAAATCTGATAGCGGTCTATTGCGGCAACAATGGGGCTATTTCTCAGGCAAAGGAACCACGGCCTCATCACAATAATGAACATATTCTTAGAAAATATCATCTCATAAATTAGATGCTAGCCAGAAAAGATATAATTTTAGAATACATCCTAACATATTAGAATCTAGTGGATGGACTAACTAAACCATTGACACAGGTTAAGCATGACAAGCATGTTAACGAGTATGGTATGAAGCATATGGCCAATTAGCTCTAGTGCAAGTGGGATATTGTTAGACATGATGTATGCCCTTGAGGCAATTAGGGCAACATGTCTTTATTAGATATAATGTGCAAACAATTTTGAATTAATAATAATAATGAAAGGCATCTTTGTTACTTATCAGTAATTTATATATATTGTATCTCATTGGTATCATATGTGTTTAACAATGTATATGCTCATTGATGAAACAAAGTCTGTTACTAATTCATAGAGTAAAAGTGCAAGGACATAGTTGGAGCTATGTGGAGTGAGAACTACACATATGTGTTACTATGAATAATCTGAATATCCCTAGTCATAGTTTCATTGAGACTAGACATCAATGGAGTGGATAGACTAGCATGTGTAGGCTTACTCCCTGGATTAGTTCCAAGTTACCTATCTCATGAGCTGAACGTGGTACCTTGAGTTAACATATGAATGTATTCACATAATACATTGGTGACCGCTATAAGATAGATACTCAGAAATAATTATATTCATGTGTTGGTGTCATGTCTCATTGCAGTAGTAGCACAAGTATCCTCAATGCTGAGATACCAGTTACCTTATGTAGGAGTTGTAATACTTTGGGTCATACTTACTTATATCCTAGCGATCAGGATGATACGGGTGATTACGGGTATAATGATGATCACATGTTGGTAAGCTGTGTAATCAAGTTAGGATCCATCGCTCCTAACATAGTAATATAATGGAGATGTACCTTAGGGCCCCTTGTTAAAGTGACACACTCATAAACCTCTAATTAGAGTATACGATTGATGGAATGGATTTTCTAATAAATCAAGATACAAAATGGTTGAGTGGTGTTCTTCGTGAAAAAGTCTAATTCCAGGATAGTTGCGGCCATTACATGAGCTGACAATTAATCAGAGCTCAAGAAACTATATGGTACTTAAACTGATGGAAGGAGTGGATTGTACTGGTTACTAGTGCAGAACCGGATCATCACAGGTATGTGACGTTCCAAGTATCAGGGGATCGTATGCCTTTGCAAGAAAGCCCATTTGATCATCTAGAGCTATCAGGTTCTATAACGGTTTGGAAGACTGAGCCTAATGGTCCTTGGATAGGAAGTCAATTTTAGGTTAACCTCTAACGGCTCTATACTTTGGGATCTTATGAGGTCACACACTTTGGGTCTTTATCAGACCATATAAAGAACCTATGGACTAGGTCTGTATCTAAAATACAAGTCCTGAAATCAATGAGAAGAATTATCAATTGGTTTAACCAAATTAATAATTAAAAGGAATTATGAGAAAATAGGGAAAAGGTTGCATGAAACAAGCAAGGGATTTTTCCCCTTGCTAATGGGCCCCAAACTGAACATGAGTTTTTCTAAGTAAGACCTGCGTGGCTGCCCAACGAGCCAATGAGCTCGCGGGCTACTAGCATGAAGGGGTAACCTGCACGCGCTGCCGCAAGGCAGCACTTGCGCCACCTGCACATAAGCCTGCAAGCTTGCCGCACTATGCATGCCCTCTAAGGCTCACCTTATGGAAACCCACCGGTTAACTAGCGTATACCTATACCCATGCTATTGACCCGCTAGACATGGGATGGGATTTGTAGCATCCCATGTAGAGTTTTAAGGGGAGCCTATCATTCCCCCTATTTCCCTATATATAGCCTTCTAATCCTCTCATTATTTACACACACTAAAAAACTTTGAGCTTATTTTCTCTTTGATTGTTTCTCTCCTCTTGTTTTGTTATGCAAGATCCTCCATAAGTTTCTCTAAACAAATTGAAGAGTTCATTTAGAAGGCTCTAAGTTTAAGTGAGCTTTCAGTTTTGGTGTTTGGGTTGATTTACGAGTGGTCTAGCAATTGCTATTAATCGATGGGTTCTACCTCTCTGAGGTTTTGGTCAGTGAAGATTCGTGTGGATTAAGTCATAGAGGCTCTCCTAGTTTGGAAGCTTGTGCTGTCAAAATTGGTCTAAGGGAACGCCGCTACCAAAATAGAGATCAAGCACACACCAACTGGTAATGCTTTAATCTTTAGATGCTAGGTTTCTTTTATATGTTTTATAAACCTAATAGCATCTATAAAAAGTTTTTACTTAGATTATATCAGTCATAGTGTGAGCGGGCGACACGGAGCGGTGGGCCGAGAGTGCACAGGGTTCATAGGCACGGTCCACCGGGGTGTTTTGAAAAAAAGAGAGAGAGAGGAAGAAGAAAAAGCACCGGGTCTAGGACCCAGGAAAAAGGTTAAAAAGAGAAAAAGATGAAAATGTTTAAGATCGGTTCGAACCCGAATCCGCCGTCTCTCAGTGTGGAGTTGCCACCCGGATTAGCTCTTTCCAGGAATTAGAGTCCTGTGAGGCTTAACGTCCGGGGGACGGCCCACCAAGACACAGAGATTCGGGTCCGGGATACGTTGCTTATTTCTTATTAGATCACATTAAATTACATCTATAGAAAACCGTTTTTTTTAATTTGTGCATATTCGCCCTTAGGTTGTTTTTGGAGTTAAATTCATGATTCACATATGGCGAAATAATAAATCATTCACAAAGCAAAAAAAAAAAAAACCATCCACAAAACAGTAAGTAAGTGCGGAAAGTAAATGCGGAAAAGTAAAATTACAAGGCTTAAAAAATTGGGGGATGCAACCACCCGCTACCCTATTAATTACATTTCCCGTAAAATATGTGCAATACCCGAAGGAAAAAGTAAAATCCTAAACATACATCTAACCTGCATCCATAAAAGTTAGCACAGGGGATATATCACGTATGCTCG
>CATIWQ010882566.1:0-41134 GCA_949673415.1 Euphorbia schlechtendalii | reverse complement strand
AAGTACTTTGTACTTTGCACCCATTTTTCGTGCTATGCTTTCTTTTCTTTTTTTCACTCAATGAATGGTTGCAATTTCTGCTCCGTACCATTCCTCACCTTTTGCATAACTCATTGGTTATCCTCTCTTTCTTTTGATTTTTCTTTAATACCCTCATTCTTTATTGATCAATTTCAAAGTATTATGGCTATAGTTTCTAAACACTTTAAACACACTTAATACTTATAGGACTTATTCTAGATTTGCATATAAAACTCATAGTAAGAATACCATTATATATTACTCCACTTAAATTTATCGGAAGCATTAAACTAAAACTATATAACTTATTCTAATTCATGTTGCATTGAAATATAAATCGAAACTTACTTGGAATGTTGCCCTTGAATGTTACTCACCACTCATCCTTGCCAAAATTGATAAATGTTGTGCACTAACGCTCAAATTCAACAAGCACTGAAGTTTTGCACTAACATCAAACTTGTAAATACCTAACACTCACAATAACCTTGGACAAATGTTAGTAAAGTATAAGAAATGATAATGCATAAATGTCATGAAAATCAACAAAAATTTTCAATTTCTTCGATTTTTCAATTTTATTCATTTTTTTGGATTTTACGGGATTTTTACAAATTGCCCCCCGCACTAAAGAACGCAATGTCCTCATTGTGAGACATTATAAAAATAAAAAAACTAAAATAAATCTAGTCTAAAATTAATTGAAAAAAATAATGTAAGGAAAAGAATAAACTCGATTTATTATGAAGGAGAATCCGAGGGACTAGGAGTAAATTGATAATTTTGTTTTCTAAAGAATGAAAGTAATTTCCGAAGCATCGATTTATTACTTTTCTTTAGAATCTTCATGTCTTTCTTCATTACTCCAAGTTCCACTTGGCAATTATCCAATTTAAGCTGCATGCTTGCCTTCCAATCTTCCGGCTTCTTCCTCTTTTTCATCATCATCTTCATCTATTTCTATCATCGAGGCTTTTCCTTTGCGATGGCTTACGGATGGATTTGATGGTCCAATGGAAGAATCTTCTCGAGTCAAATTGAGTTTCTTGGTGCGGTTGGAGTAGGAATAGAATGAATAAACACCTTTGTGTTCTTAGAGTAGTCCGGTGTTCCTCAAATAATTTCCATCCATGTAGCGAAAATACTCACCTAGTTGTTGATCATAGGGGAGTTCTCCTCTAGCACCTAAGATTATGGCAGTGATAATCTCGGTCGCTCCAATTTTACTTCTCATGCTCATTGAGTTCTTCTTCATCATATCCCATATAATATCCACGAATTCCGCTTTGTGCTTCATTAAAGCACAAGAAAGAACAAACAAGTCTTTCTTTTGGACCTTTGTATTCTCTACTCGATAAAACACCGAAGTGGAAAGGTATTTATGGAGGAGAAGAATGCATTCATCCTTAATGAGTTTATTAGGAAAAAGTTTGGGATCGAAGTCTCTCTGACCCGATAAATTTACCCAAACTCTATTAGGTTGAAACGAATCCATCATACTTGAAGAATTAGTAATCTCAAAACCAAACCAATCACCCATCATCTATCTCGTGATGGTGTATTGTTGTCCTTGATTACGGAATTGCATTGCCCTCTTCCTTGAATCTTCAAAATCAAATGTCACCAAACATTTGAAAATCCAATCTCGATTTTGTGGAAAGCGTAAACATACAAATCTTGTAAGACCAAGAGCTGAAAGGTAGATCTCCATCTCTTCACGGAGATTCAAAGTTCCAAGAAAACTAAATCGAGGAATATCATCCCAGTGATAACTAATTTGCTTAGCTTTTGAAATCTCCTTCCCTCTTCTCTTATCCTTAATGGGAAAGGACAATCAAATTCTTCTTGAAGTGATTGTACTTCTCTCTTTTGTGCTGCTCTTTTCACACGAGTCATGTTGGCTTGAAGATAAAGGTTTGAAAAAGGTTCAGATGTTTTCGAATATAGAAGATGAGAAAGTCAGAAATTTTTGAAGGTTTTGTAGAAGGTGTGGTGGCTAGGGTTCAACTTGGACCTATTTATAGAGGTTTAAGAGGTCTCTAATTGGTCATAAATGGGATTATAGCCATTTAGGGTCAAAACTAGCTGTTAATGGCGGTTTTAGCCATCTATCACGTATCAGTTTGCGATCTGTAATGGTTATAATTTTGCCATGTCGTGATCGCAAAGGCCAGTTGCGATCATGACTCTCCTCACAAATGAAACAAAAAGTTTTGTTATCCAGTGATTACGAGCGCGAATTGTATCGCTGTCATGAGCCTCTCTATTCTTCAAATTTCTTCAATTTTTAGACTTGTAAAACACAAACACACACAAACTTTGTTAAATATAAAGGATAAATATTAACTATTATACCTTGAGTAATCATGGTGATTATAGCAATTGAACATCAATGTCTTGTTGTTCAAATTTATTTTCACTTATATAACAAGTCTTACATATCAAACATAACAAAAAGAAAACAAACAAACGAACAAACACAAAACATACGAAACATAAAACAAACTGAAATCTACCTATACAAATTTTTCTAAATCGAAAAGATGAGAATATTTTTATTCAAGCGTTAAGGATTCAATCATTTGATATTATGACTTATCACCTCCAAGATGAATATTTCATAATCATTTCATATCTAGAATGAAATTTAGAAAATTGTATGGTATAGGAAATAAAACAAATAGGTAAAAACTCTATAACTTACTTAACTTTCCAGGAACTTTAATCTTTAAAACACACTTGCCTTCCCCGGTAATAGCTCCAAAAACTTGTTCGCCACTTTTCTACTGATAAGTTTAATAACATTTACTCAAAGAGTTTGTCTAAATATCAATGGCGCCAAGAACTTGTTCATGTGAAATATAGGTGTTGTAATTCCCCTTATCAAATAGAAAAATGATGATAACTGCAAGTATACAGTTGTGATGTAGTTTTAAAAGAAAATAAAACTAACGTATAATTTTTTTTGGATAGGAGGGTTAGAATGAAATATGATTAAAAATAGGTATGAAAGATTAGAGAATCTAAATATATAGATTTTCCCTACGAAATAAGGAAAGCGGAGAAAACATGCAAGTTCAACAAGGATGTTACGATTCACTAAACTAATCTAATAGACTCGATTCTAAATACTCAGATGTTCAATTATTCACCGCAGAGCAACACATGAAATGACTTTTCTAGATCTAGCGCAAACGAATTAAGACTATCATATAAACCTAGATAACATCAATACTATGCTTAGTACGGGTTGCTCTCACATAGCCACATTTAGCAATTTACCATTCCAAAAATGTTGGCTCACTAAATAGCGTTATATCATAGATATAGTGATTATACACGATATTGTTAACCCCGAAACTACTCTTAAAATTAACTTCAACGCATATAACTTGATTAACATGAAAGACTTAACACGAAATATGCATTATCACACATAGACATATCATAAACTTCAAAATAGAAAGTATAAGTAGAAAGTAAAGCAAAGTTGTAAGGTATGCAAGTGAAAGCTAAAGTTGATCAAACCGTATCCACTCTTTAATGAGAGTCATCAATTCCCGCAATTCCTGCATCTGCTTTGAATTTGGTCTCGGCCCGTACAGAACCTCCACTAGGATGCTATTCTTTGAGAATATCGAACAAACGAATATTGAAGAATGAAAACTTTTATTGATAAGTGATTTGCAAGTACACTTATACAAAAATCACTCGAGAATGTAGAGAATCTAGTGATTGAAACAAGGATTCGAATCACTTAAACATTTTCTCACTAATGCTTATGAACGTAGCAAACTCTCTATCTACACACACTATATGTAACCCTATAATTGCACTCTAACGCTCTCCTCTCTGGTGGTGCACTATGACCCATGAAATTGTAAGGTTTGGAGCCCTATTTATAGAGTTCGAAGGGTTACGTCTATCCAAATGAAGGGTTGTGTCCATTGGTGAATGATTGCATCTTTTCATTATGATTGGTTGAGAAGCTTTGATTTAATCCACAATGGATAGGCACCTTTTCATGATTGGTTGACTCTTGATAAGTGTCTTTTCATTGGTAGTTGGTGGTAGTTGATCATGCTTATCTGGCAGTTGGTAGTTAAGAAGATAATACCAGAAAACCGTTCAAGTCGCGACTGCGATATACATGTTGCAATCATGATTCTTTGATTGGCAGACTTCACCAATTATCACGACCGTGAATGATTGTAATGATCGTGAGTTGAGTTTTTCTTCAGAATTCTTCTTGTAACTTCACCAATCTTTGACATCTTCGATCCTAAGCCAAATCTTTAAGTTCCCCACATCTTTTTTCACCTTTTTCACTCTTTTTTCATAAAATTCCACTTTTGATCATTTTACTCCCAAGATTTACCTAGCATCTGCATTTGCATAAAAAACAACTACATACCATGTGAAATCTTTTATATGAAGTATAAAAATGACTTAAACTATAGTGTTTAGTGTATAAAATTAATATGATATTAAGTGTAATTATACACTTATCATTGGGTTTTCACCCATCCCTTATTGCTAAATGGGGATCATTGTTTGCTCCCCTTCTCCTATAAATAAGAGTCTTCCTCCTCTTCATTGTGTATTTTAGTTCAGTCTTCCCTCTAAGCTTGACTCCTTTTCTCTTGCAAATTTTGTGAGATTGTCTATGAGGTTCTCTAGCATTTGCCATAATTTATTTTGAAGGATTATTCCTATTTTTGAAAAGAGACTTCATAGTTATTTTCATGTTGGTCTACGAGTGGTCTAGTAGCCACTTGTTAACCAACGAGTTCTCCCTCCTCATGAGGTTTTGGTTGGTGGGGTCTGTGTGGACTTGTCATAGAGGTTGTCCTAGTTTAGAGGCTTGTGCAAATTGAGTGTTGTTTGATTGTTCTAAGGGATCGTTGCACCACACCAAATGAAGGCACTCATCAACTGATAATTCTCTAAACTTAGAAGATAAGTTTCTTTTAATATGTTTTATTAACCTATAACATTTGTGGAACATTTTAATTAAGGTTATATCAATCATGTCATGCTTAGGAGTTTCTTTTGGGTTAATTTTAAGTTTTGAAATTCTATCATGCTAGTTTATATGTTCATTACCTACCTTAAATAACCAAAAAGAGCTACCAACATGATCTTAAATAGAGTCTTGGCTCCTAAGATCGGTTCTCTTTGAAGCTGCTCTAAGTTTGAAAGATGTCTTACCTCTCACATCATCCATGGCAAGCTGATAAACTTACTAGTGATGTTTATCAACCATATGCAGAAGGTGACCCACATCCTGCATTATGGAAATCTTATCCCAATAATTGTAGCTACCTATGATATAGATGTCAAGGATATAACAAGAAGGTTTTCTCTAGTGAAGATAATTTTTATTTGATTCACTAAGTTGCAAAAGTTGGAGTTCAACAAGGACACCTTATCATATAATAAGGAAGGAGATAGGAAGAGGAAGAAGAAGAAGAGCTCAAGGGAAGAAATTATTATGTTAGATGATATTCCAATATAGGATATGGATTTGTAGTTTGAGAATGTGCTAGGAATGGCTGCTACTGATGCAGTTGTGCGGAAAGAATCAGTAGTGGTAGATGACTTACCAATTTAGCAATCACTTGGTTCGTTGAAGAGGGAAAGAGTAGAGAGCCCTAGCAAGGTTAAGACTCCTAAGAAGTTTTAATTCAAGAAGAGAGGAGGCCATCAAAGTTAAGAAGAGGAAGGTTGACGAAAGTATGGCTTAAGAAGAAGCGGCTACACTTGTGGAAGTTGCTGGTGAAGAGAAAGAGAGGGACTAAGTGCAGGAAGAATGGTGAAGGAAGTTGAAACGTAGATGGAGAAGCTACAACTATTGAGGAAAATTTCAATCCGTCACTTTAACAAGAATATTGGTTATGAATGTAGATAAAATAGAGGCCATTAACCCAGCTGAGAGCATGGGATTCTCGGTCCCTCTTGCGAAATGATGATGAAACCTTTTTGTTTATACTTGCTCTCTAGAATTTTTACGAACCCATAATCGAGGTTGAGATGGCATTGAAAGAAGTTCTCTCGATCTTTCTAACCCTTCATACATGTTAAAATATTTAATTTAACCATTAGTTTATTTTATTATATAGGTTTAGTTCTTTTTTTACTTTGTTAGGAATAAAACAACCTTGTTTTATTCACTTGGAATATTTAAAAAATACATAAAATTTATTAATATTGAACATTACATTTTATATGTTAGAAAAGTTAAAAAAATGTATAAAAAGTAAAAAAAAATCGCATGCCTTTGTTGTTGGGGATCATCGGGGCCTCGAGGGGTCCTCTGAGATTCGGTGCCTCATGCCGCTGGTCTGGGGTCTCTCCTCCTAGACTAGTGCCAGTCGCATGACCAATGGAAGTCCTCTTGTTAGGCCACCTCCGCCCAAGCAAGAGGGGCACTAGGTTTTAACTCGATTTTCCATTTTTTTATCATTTTTTATCTGTTTTCCCCCTTTTACCCTCATTTTTGGCCAATCTAAAAGGGTAAAAATAGGCTTAAACTTTGAGGAGAGAGGAAGGAGAATCATTTTTACCACATTTGGGTAGAGAGAATATTTGAGAGAGAGAAAATAGAAATCTTAGTGGGAAAGTTAGGGGAAAAGAGGGGAAAATCTTAATTTAATGATTTTTCTCTTATTTTCTTGACTTAATCCTTGTTTGGAGTCCTAAGACATTTGGTAGATCCTTAAAATATCTTTTTATAGAATCTAAAATCACTCAAAAAAATTCATCTCTAGCATTTATTTCCATTTTTTTGGTGTTTAATCCACAAATCTTCAAGAAATCAACAAAAAAAAGGCTTGGGAGGAGTCGTTTCTTGGCGTTTCTAGCTCCAAAATCATTGGGATCAAGTCGGAAGGGTAAGCTTCTCAGATTTAAGAGACTTTTAGGCTTAATTGTGTGTTTATTTTTGTGTGTTTGGGGATTTTGGGGTGAAAAAGAAACCTGTAGGCTATTTACCTCGGTTTAAAAGTTCATTTTTCGCCTATCTTGTGCAAAGAAATGAAAAATCTTGACAAAAAATCCCATGTTCCTCAGATCTTTGGAGTTTAACCAATGCCCCTTTAGCTCACTAGGCCATTCTCGGGGACCTAGATCGGTGTTGACCTAGGTTGTAGTCATCTACACTGCCTCCAGCCTAGCTATAGAGTTGTCGATTGGTTTTTCCATAAGAACCTTCTTTTTATGCTTTTTCCATTTTAGGCACCCCAATGACAAGAATCAATATTCCTCGATAACTTGCCTCACAATATGCCATTTATCATCTCTAAGTAACTAAAATAATTAAGATTGGGTGTAAAATAAATTGTTTTTGTAAGATAAATCGCTTAGAAACTCAAATTTCAACTTTAAAAAATTGCTTTTAATTATCATCCTAATCTAACCCTTTGCATGATTAATTGAGTCTCTTTTGGTATTACAAACCCCAACTTGTGATGTGTCGTATAATGTGTGCTAACCCTCGTGGATACAAGCTAAATGTATGTTAGGATTTTTATTCGTTTGGGTATTGCCTTTCTAAAAATAAATTTATTTGGAGACAAAATTATATTTAGGACCATTTGTATCCCAAAAAAATATATTATATAATCCCTACCCCCTAGGTAAGAAGCATTTTATTTGATTGTCTTTATTTTATTTTCTCTACTTGTTTACTTACCACATTTATTTATTCATCGTTTTCTCACTTGTGAATGCTTTAAATCGTCAAACATAAATTGAAAACATCTAGAAAAATAATTGAAATAGTTTAAAGGTGGTGGCTTGCATATAATTCTAACTCAAATGACGATGAATTAGGTAACTCATCCAAACTCGAATCTATGTACTATGGTGCGGTTTAGGCTTAATGGATCTGGTTTTACTAAATTTCTTAGAAGAGCTGATCCGGGTGTAGACTCTATAAAATTGGCTAGAGGTTTATGCCTTGTGGCTTTCCAAAAATTTATTTCCTCATTCTGTTAAAATCCCCACGCCCCATCTAATGGGGCTGATGCCTCGCGGTAACTACACGGGTTTGGAATGTCGTCTGTTTATAGTGGTAACTAGATTGCGTATCATTATTCTTTTTAAACTTGAAAGTTTAAAAGACTTTGATGAGTATTGAAAAGTTATTAAATGAGTTTATCCACCTCTAAAATATTTCACTAAAGCATATACATTGGATGGCTTATAAGGTTAGGGTGTTAAATTTTTGCATGAAGCCACGAAAGTATCATTTGTGACCCCATGGGGGATGGAGGAAGCCTAGTGACTGGATCACTTGTTGTCATATCACATGTACCTCCCTCATTCACACCTATTTTAGGAGAGGCTTGGAGTGTATTGAGGTGCAACAAGAGCATTCTACATCAGCAAACCTTGTAACGAAACTTATGTAGCATCGCCGTAGTAACTTCCCTGAGGGTGTACCAAAACATCTCTACGTTATTTATGCAAGTTCACTCCTTGACATTGTGGTGTTAAGATTATCCAAGCCTATATTTAGAAGCCAAACTCTTTATTTTGTGGGAGGCGTATGGTTGGAAGAATTATTATTGTGTGCATGCTACGTGCTATGTGTTTAATCGCTTTCCATCCATTTACAGGTGTAAATGAAAATAACATTTCACACCATCACTAACCACATTCTTTTGCGAAGATCTAACTTATAGACACTCATTCTTTTATTTAGCTAGGGTTTTAAAATTTTTTATGAAGTATCATATCATCACAAATAAATCCAAAGCATCATAAAATACCCCATCGGTATTCATTAACCATAAAGACACTCAAGGTCACGTCACATTAGGGATTTCGCCAACATAACATATCAACTCATTTGTGAAACCAAATTGGCATCCGAGCCTTCACTCAAATTGAGTCAACTAATCAATTCATACATTTCACCGCATAGGTGATCCCAAATAATCATAAACATCAATTCATTCATCACTCTCCACATCATGAGGGTATAAGACATTATTTTACTTGAAAATGAGAATCCACACACCTAAGTTATCGTAACATGGGATTGTTAACATGGTAAGGCATTACCACCATTCCTTCACCCACACTAAAAATCTAACACTCCACTTCACTTCACTGCATTCAAGCTCATCTAGTGAGAGATCACACGGATCTCTCTCGACCTCCATACCCAAAGGTTGGGATATCATTTCATCAATTCATGAGTATTCAAAAAACCTTTGGGAATCATAAATCCATAAAACATCAAGATATGCATGTCTTGGTTCAATATTTTGTTTGGCATTTAGCATGGGTTTGAAAGAATGAGCATCTCATCTAATTGACACCAAGTGTCATCATATCCATTCAAGAGGGTATTATGTGCTCAGCATTGGGTGAGGGGTCAATTGCAAGCTTCGATCAGTTAGTTAGATTCTCAGAGTAAAAAATCATGGTTAATTCAATTGGGGATGATGTTAGTTATCAAGGAGAATAGTAGCAACACTCTACCGATCCTAATTAAGGGGGAGGTCCTTCGTCTGGAAGCAGGGAAGATACAAATGTAGTGTTGACTAGGATGCTTTCTAGTTAGCAATTTCATGTCACTCTCCAAGAATCTATGAGGGAATTATTAGTTGAAGAAAAGAATTCTACCAGGATTTTCGAGCCCAAGCTCTTCTCCTCTTAATGGAAATTATGCTAAAGGGGATCTTCAATTGGGCTCTTCTAGGATTTGTCCAATTACTAGCCACGGGCATGCTTTCACTCCACAAACCAATATGGGTTCTCTCTTGAACCAAGGGATATGATATCAGCTAACGGCCAGGTCAGAGCTATTCTATAAGTTTCTTTCAGGACATGGTTCAAGCTACCAAAGCCATCCGATCAGGAATTCTCATAATATCTTCCAATATGGAATGTCTAGGTAAGCCACACCCAATTCTTTTATGTAAGGGGTTTCTAGAATTTTTGTTTGGCCTATGAATTTCTATCCTTTTATGAGCTCTTCACTAGCTTATTTTGACTAGGGTTCTCAACCACATCTTCCCACAATCAATGCTCCATCTTCTCAAGGGTTTGCATCCTAGCATTTATCTTTGCCCATTCAAGAGGAACCCCGCTTCTAGGGCTCCTTCACTAAGAAACTTATCTTCGGGAATCAATTTTAGAATTTCCAATAACCACAAAATGTGACATAGTTCTTAGTCTCGCCAAGGGGTATGACTCATGTTCAACGTCCTATATCTTGCTCAACCGCAGTTGAGACTCAAAATCTAGATGTGTATACCTATGGGGTTGAGGGACCTTATCCTCAAGGACTCTCCCCTAAGATGGATGGTTTATGGTAGCAATTCCTTGCATCGCAAGCTAGTACTTTTTCAAATTATCCTTAATTAACTTGCTCTCTAAGGGATAATGACTAGAACTGGATAACTTTATCATGTCCAAACTAGTGCGATAAATCCTCGTTCATACATCAAGAATTATCAAATGGTCATGAGGTCTAAATAGTTGAGCAATAAGATCCTAGCTCAAATGTTCATTAAAACATTAGGGTTTCGATGGATGAGTGGTTCAAAAGCCTTTCGGATGAGATTGCCAACGACTCAAAGAGCTTGTCCGAAGCATTAATTAAGCCTTATCGCTTTAACAGCTAGATGAAAACCACCATTCAAAATTTAGTGGCGATGAAGCAAAGGCTAGGTGAGACATTTAAGGCCTACTACATGAGGTGGATGGTCATGCAAGTCTTGTTGAACGATAGAATCAACCTCTTTGAAATGATTGTGAAGTTGCTAGATGGAGCATTGCCTTTCTATAAGCTACAGCTAGGTGTAGATGAATTTTCTAGCTATAATGAAGGGCATATTAAGTCTGAAAAGCTAGAGAGAATCCATGGTCTCGAGCATTCCGCTTACCCGAGTCAGGGTAAGATGTGGTATAAGAAGTCTAATGATGACTATAATGCTACTCCTACTTCTGCCAAACCAATGCATAAATCACCATCCAGGTGGTGCAACTAGTTAGAGATTCTGTATCTCACTTCTATTGATGTTCGCCAAGGCATATCGCCTTATGTCCTGACCTTGACACAACTATTTGCTAAGCTTCGTGAGCTTAAGTTTATGTTTTTGGTTAATCAAGATAGTAATTGAACATGCATAGGTTGCAATGAGAAATCAAAAACTTAAAATTAACCTGAGGATCTCCTAAGCATGCCATGATTGTTATAATCTAGGTTAAAATGTTCCATAGATACTTTTAGGTTTATAAAACATATAAAGATACCTAACATCTAAGGGTTAAAGCATTACCAGTTACTGTGTGCTTGATCTCTCTTTTGGTAGCGGCGTTCCCTTTCTTGCAATTCCAATAGCATAAGCTTCCAAACTAGGAAATCCTATATAACTTGATCCACCCAAATCTTCACCGACCAAAACCTCAAAGAGGTAGAACCCATTGATAGAAAGAAGTTGCTAGACTACTTCCAAATCAACATGAAAATCCAAAACAGAAAGCTCACTTACACATTGAGCTTTCTAAAAAGAATTGTTCGATTTGTTTGGAGAAACTTGAGGAGGATCTTGTAAAACAAAAGAAGAGGAGAGTAGTAATCAGAGAGAAATAAGCACAAAGCTTTTGGCTGTGTATGCATAAAATAATGAGGCTTTGAAAGTCTATTTATGGGGAATAAGGGGGAGTGTTAGACTCCCCTTCTAACTCTGGATGGAGCGGGTTTCATCTGGCTTCCCTCATCAGCTGCAAGCCCATGCTTGTGACCTGCCCAAGCACTGCCAAGGGCAACGTTTGAAGCCCGCGAGCTTTCCCCGTGCGCTAGCTGCCGTGAGCTTTTCAACTCAAGGGGTAGCACGGGGCCCCACCTTGAACAACCCGTGCGAAGCCCATTTGCAACGGGAAAATCCCCTTGCTCGCTTTGACTATTTATCCCTATTTTTTCATTATTTCTTTGAATTATTAATTCGGTTAAACCAATTAATAATTCCTCTCACTGATTTCACAACTTTTATTTTCGGTATAGACCTAGTCCAAAGGCTCTTTACATGGTCCGATAAAGACCCAAAGTGTGTGACCTCATAGGATCCCAAAGTATAGAGCTGCTAGAGCATAACCTAAACTTGGCTTCCCATATGGAACCCGATAGCTCTAGACAATCAAATGGGCTTTCTAGCAAAGGTGTAAGATCCCCCAATACTTATGACGTTACATGCCTATGACTTGATCAGGTTCTAGAGTAGTAACCAGTACAATACACTGTTTCCATCAGCTTACGTACCATCTAGTTTATTGTGCTCAGATTAAGTGTCAGCTCATGTAATAGCCGTAACTATCCTGGAATTAGACTTGTTCACGAAGAACACCACTCAAAGTTTTGCATCTTGATTGATTAGAAACCCATTTCATCAATCGTATACTCTGATATGAGTATTATCAGTGTGTCACTTCAAGAAGGGGCCCTAAGGTACATCTCCATTATATTACTATATCAGGAGCAATGGATCCCATCTTGACTACACAGCTTAGCAACATGTGATCATCGGTATACCTATAATCACCTGTGTCATCTTGATTGCCAAGGTATGAATAAGTATGACCCAAAGCATAGCAACTCCTACATAAGGTAACCAGTATCTCAGGCTTGAGGATATTCATACTACTACCGCAATAAGATATGACACCAACACATGCATATAGTTATTTTCGAGTGTCTATCTTATAGCAGTCTCCAATGTATTACCCAAATACATTCATGTGTTAACTCAAGGTAACACCATCATCTCATGAGATCGGCCGCTTGAAAATAATCCAAGGAGTAAGCCTACACATGCTAGTCTATACGCTCCATTGATGTTTAGTCTCAATGGAACTACGACTAGGGCTATTTAGACTATTCATAGTAACACGTACGTGCAATTCTCACTTCACATAACTCCTACTATGTCCTTGCACTTTTATGCTATGAATTAGTCACGGACTTTGTTTTTCATCAATGCGCATATACATATCGATACATAAATGATACCAGCGAGATACAAATAAAAGGAAGCACTAATAAATAACAAAATGCCTTTGATTATTATTAATAATTCAAAACTTTTTGTACAATATATCTAATAAAGACATATCACCCTACTTACCTCTAGGGCATAAATCATGTCTAACATATAGAGAACCTCAAGCCTTATGCACCGCCTCAGTCCAACGAATGGAGTAATTTATGCATCTACCATGTCACCCATGAGCATCACACCAACAATTGCAAGCTCTTTTGAAGAGTATATAGAAGGTGGTGGATAAAAAGAAATTCTATGATCTAGCCTTAAAGCCAAGCACCATGTCCAACACCCTACCTCAATTTGAGAATAAGGCAGGGATGGTTTACTCAGGTATGAGCCAGGATTATGTGTTCTCTGGATGGAGCGAGTTTCATGTGGCTTCCCTCATCAGCTGCAAGCCCATGCTTGTGGCCTATTCAAGAACTGCCAAGGGCAAAGCTTACAGCCCACGGGCTTTCCCCGCGCTCTTGCTACCGTGAGCTTTTCAACTCATGGAGTAGCCGGGGCGGCCCCACCTTGAATGGCCTGTGTTCTTTTCGACGCCCACTTGCAACGGGAAAATCCCCTTGTTCGCTTTGACTATTTTTCCCTATTTTTTCATTATTTCTTCGAATTATTAATACAGTCAAACAAATTAATGATTCCTATCACTGATTTCACAACTTGTATTTTCGGTATAGACCTAGTCCAAACTCTCTTTACATGGTCTGATAAAGACCCAAAGTGTGTGACCTCATAGGATCCCAAAGTATAGAGCTGCTAGAACTTAACATAAACATGGCTTCCCGTTTAGGAATCTTTAGGCTCAGTGTTCCAGATTGTTATGGAACCCGATAGCTCTAGACAATCAAATGGGCTTTCCAGCAAAGACGTATGATCCCCCAATACTTTTAACGTCACATGCCTATGACTTGATCTGGTTCTGCAGTAGAAACTAGTACAATACACTCCTTCCATTAGCTTAAGTACCATCCAGTTTATTGAGCTCAGATTAAGTGTCAGCTCATGTAATAGCTGTAACTATCCTGGAATTTGACTTGTTCACGAAGAACACCACTCAATGTTTTGTATCTTAATTGAATAGAAAACAATTCCATCAACCATATACTTTGATCTGAGGTTTATGAGGGTGTCACTTCAACAAGGGGCCCTAAGGTACATCTCCATTATATTACTATATCAGGAGCGATGGATCCAATCTTGACTACACAGCTTAGCAACATGTGATCATCGTTATACCTATAATCACCTATGTCATCTTGATCGCCAGGGTTCGAATAAATATGACCCAAAGTATAGCAACTCCTACATAAGGTAACCGGTATCTCAGGTTTGAGGATATTCATACTACTACCGCAATAAGACATGACACCAACACATGCATATAGTTATTTTCGAGTGTCTATCTTATAGCAGTCTCCAATGTATTACCCAAATACATTCATGTGTTAGCTCAAGGTACCACCATCAGCTAGTGAGATCGGCCACTTAAAAATAATATAAGGAGTAAGCCTACACATGCTAGTCTATCCGCTCCATTGATGTCTAGTCTCAATGAGACAACGACTAGGGCAATTTAGACTATTCATGGTAACACGTATGTGCAATTCTCACTCCACATAACTCCCACTATTTCCTTGCACTTTTACGCTATGAATTAGTCAGAGACTTTGTTTTTCATCAATGCGCATATATATATCCATACATATATGATACTAGCGAGATACAAATAAAAGGAAGCACTAATAAATAACAAAATGCCTTTGATTATTATTAATAATTCAAAAATTTTTGTACAGTATAGCTAATAAAGACATATCATCCTAATTGCCTCTAGGGCATAAATCATGTCTAACATATATAAAACCTCAAGCCTTATGCACCACCTCAGTCCAATGAATGGAGCAATTTTTGCATCTGTCATGTCACCCATGAGCATCACACCAACAATTGAAAGCTCTTTCGAAGAGTATTCAGAAGTTGGTGGATGAAAAGAAATTCTATGATCTGGCCTTAAAGCCAAGCACAGTGTCTAACACCCTACCTCAATTTGAGAATAAGGCAGGGATGGTGTACTCAGGTATGAGCCAGGATTATGTGTTCTCTGGATGGAGCGGGTTTCATGTGGCTTCCCTCATCAACCGTATGCCCATGCTTGCGGCATGTTCATGCATTGCCAAGTGCAATGCTTCCAGCCCGTGAGCTTTCCCCGCACTCTAGCTGCCGTGAGCTTCTCAACTCATTGGGTAGCGCGGGGCCCCACCTTGAACTGCCCGTGTTCTTTTCGAGGCCCACTTGCAACGGGAATATCCACTTGTTCACTTTGACCATTTTCCCTATTTTTTCATTATTTCTTTTAATTAATAATTCAGTTAAGCCAATTAATAATTCCTCTCACTGATTTCACAACTTGTATTTTTGGTATAGACCTAGTCCGAAGGCTCATTACGTGGTCTGATAAAGACCCAAAGTGTGTGACCTCATTGGATCCTAAAGTATAGAGCTGCTAGAACTTAACCTAAACATGGCTTCCCATTTGGGAATCTTTAGGCTCAGTGTTCCAGATTGTTATGGAACCCAATAGCTCTAGACGATCAAATGGGCTTGCTTGCAAAGGCGTATGATCCCCCAATACTTGGAACATCACATGCCTATGACTGGAACTGGTTCTGCAGTAGTAACTAGTACAATACACTCCTTCCATCAACTTAAGTACCAACTAGTTTATTGAGATCAGATTAAGTGTCAGGTCATGTAATAGCCATAACTACCCTGGAATTAGAATTGTTCACGTGAACAAGTCTCAGCATTTTGTATCTTGATTGACTAGAAACCCATTCCATCAGTCATATACTTTGATCGGAGGTTTATGAGTGTGTCACTTCAACAAGGGGCCCTTAGGTACATCTCCATCATATTACTATATCAGGAGCGATGGATCCAATCTTGACTACACAAGTTAGCAACATGTGATCATTGCTATACCTATAATCACCTCTGTCATCTTAATCGCTAGGGTATGAATAAGTATGACACAAAGTATAGAAACTCCTACATAAGGTAGCCGATATCTCAGGTTTGAGGATATACATAATGCTACCGTAATAAGACATGACACCAACACATGCGTATAGTTATTTTCGAGTGTCTATCTTATGGAAGTATCCAATGTATTACCCAAATACATTCATGTGTTAACTCAAGGTACCACCATCAGCTCATGAGATCGGCCGCTTGAAAATAATCCAAGGAGTAAGCCTACACATGCTAGACTATCCGCTCCATTGATGTCTAATCTCAATGGAACTACGACTAGGGCTATTTAGAATATTCATAGTATCACGTACGTGCAATTCTCACTCCACATAACTCCCACTATGTCCTTGCACTTTTACGCTATGAATTAGTCATGGACTTTGTTTTTCATCAGTACGCATATACATATCCATACATATATGATACTAGCAAGATACAAATAAAAGGAAGCACTAATAAAAAACAAAATGCCTTTAATTATTATTAATAATTCAAAAACTTTTTGTACAATATAGTTAATAAAGACATATCACCCAAATTGCCTCTAGGGTATAAATAATGTCTAACATATAGACAACCTCAAGCCTTATGCACTGCCTCAGTCTAATGAATTGAGCAGTTTCTGCATCTACCATGTCACCCATGAGCTTCACACCAACAATTGCAAGGTCTTTTGAAGATTTTTTAGAAGTTGGTGGATGAAAAGAAATTCTATGATCGGGCCTTAAAGCTAAGCACCGTGTCTAACACCCTACCTCAATTTGAGAATAAGGCAGGGATGGTTTACTCAGGTATTTGACAGGATTATGTGTTCTCTGGATGGTGCGAGTTTCATGCGGCTTCCGTCATCAGCTGCAAGCCCATGCTTGCGGCCTATTCAAGAATTATCAAGGGAAAAGCTTGCAGCCCGCGGGCTTTCCCCGCGCTCTTGCTACCGTGAGCTTTTCAACTCATGGGGTAGCCGGGGCGGCCCCACCTTGAACGGCCCGTGTTCTTTTTGAGGCTCACTCGCAATGGGAAAATCCCCTTGTTCGCTATGACTATTTTTCCCTATTTTTTCATTATTTCTTTGAATTATTAATTCGGTTAAACCAATTAATAATTCCTCTCACTTATTTCACAACTTGTATTTTTGGTATAGACCTTGTCCAAAGGCTCTTTACATGGTCTGATAAAGACCCAAAGTGTGTGACCTCATAGGATCCCAAAGTATAGAGCTGCTAGAACTTAACCTAAAGATGGCTTCCCGTTTAGAAATCTTTAGGCTCAGTGTTCAAATGGGCTTTCTAGCAAAGGCGTATGATCCCCCAATACTTGTAACGTCACATGCCTATGACTTGATCTGGTTCTGCAGTAGTAACCAGTACAATACACTCCTTCCATCAACTTAAGTACCATTTAGTTTATTGAGCTCAGATTAAGTGTCAGGTCATGTAATAGCCGTAACTATCATAGAATTAGACTTGTTCAAGAAGAACACCACTCAGCGTTTTGTATCTTGATTGACTAGAAACACATTCCATCAATCGTATACTTTGATCGGAGGTTTATGAGTGTGTCACTTCAACAAGGGGCCCTAAGGTACATCTCCATTATATTACTATAACAGGAGCGATGGATCCCATCTTGACTACACAACTTAGCAACATGTGATCTTTGCTATACCTATAATCACCTGTGTCATCTTGATCGCTAGGGTATGAATAATTGTGACCCAAAGTATAGTAACACCTACATAAGGTAGCCGTTATCTAAGGTTTGAGGATATACATACTGCTACCGTAATAAGACATGACACAAACACATGCATATAGTTATTTTCGAGTGTCTATCTTATTGAAGTCTCCAATGTATTACCCAAATACATTCATGTGTTAACTCAAGGTACCACCATCAGCTCATGAGATCGGTCGCTTGAAAATAATCCAAGGAGTAAGCCTACACATGCTAGTCTATCCGCTCCATTGATGTCTAATCTCAATGGAACTACGACTAGGGCTATTTAGACCATTCATAGTATCACGTGCGTGTAATTCTCACTCCACATAACTCCCACTATGTCCTTGCACTTTTACGCTATGAATTAGTCATGGACTTTGTTTTTCATTAATACGCATATACATATCCATACATATATGATACTAGCGAGACACAAATAAAAGGAAGCACTAATAAATAACAAAATGCCTTTGATTATAATTAATAATACAAAAACATTTTGTACAATATATCTAATAAAGACATATCACCCTAATTACCTCTAGGGCATAAATAATGTCTAACATATAGACAACCTCAAGCCTTATGCACCGCCTCAGTCTAATGAATTGAGCAATTTCTGCATCTACCATGTCACCCATGAGCTTCACACCAACAATTGCAAGCTCTTTTGAGGAGTATTTAGAAGTTGGTGGATGAAAAGAAATTCTATGATCGGGCCTTAAAGCCAAGCACCATGTCTAACACCCTACCTCAATTTGAGAATAAGGCAGGGATGGTTTACTCAGGTATGAGAC
This sequence comes from Euphorbia schlechtendalii, assembly GCA_949673415.1. NCBI lineage: Eukaryota > Viridiplantae > Streptophyta > Magnoliopsida > Malpighiales > Euphorbiaceae > Euphorbia > Euphorbia schlechtendalii. Next base: position 22,503 of record CATIWQ010882566.1, on the reverse strand, counting down.
AGGATTATGTGTTCTCTTGCTGGAGCGAGTTTCATGCGGCATCCCTCATCAGTTGCAAGCCCATGCTTGCGGCCTGTTCAAGAACTACCAAGGGAAAAGCTTGCAACCCACGGGCTTTCCCCGCGCTCTTGCTACCGTGAGCTTTTCAACTCATGGGGTAGCAGGGGCGGCCCCACCTTAATGGCTCGTGTTCTTTTCGAGGCCCACTTGCAACGGGAAAATCCCCTTTTTCGCTTTGATTATTTTTCCATATTTTTTCATTATTTCTTTGAATTAATAATTCGGTTAAACCAATTAATAATTCCTCTCACTGATTTCACAACTTGTATTTTCGGTATAGACCTCGTCCAAAGGCTTGTTACATGGTCTGAGAAAGACCCAAAGTGTGTGACCTCATAGGATCCCAAAGTATAGAGCTGCTAGAACTTAACCAAAACATGGCTTCCCGTTTAGGAATCTTTAGGCTCAGTGTTCCAGATTGTTATGGAACCCGATAGCTCTAGACGATTAAATGGGCTTTCTAGTAAAGGCGTATTATCCCCCAATACTTGTAACGTCACATGCCTATGACTAGATCTAGTTCTGCAGTAGTAACTAATACAATACACTCCTTCCATTAGCTTAAGTACCATCCAGTTTATTGAGCTCAGATTAAGTGTCAGCTCATGTAACAGCTGTAACTATCCTGGAATTTGACTTGTTCACGAAGAACACCACTCAGTGTTTTGTATCTTGATTGAATAGAAAACCATTCCATCAATCGTATACTTTGATCTTAGGTTTATGAGTGTGTCATTTCAACAAGGGGCTCTAAGGTACATCTCCATTATATTACTATACCAGGAGCGATGGATCCCATCTTGATTACACAGCTTAGCAACATGTGATCATCGCTATACCTATAATCACCTGTGTCATCTTGATCTCCAGGGTATGAATAAGTATGACCCAAAGTATAGCAACTCCTACATAAGGTAACCAGTATCTCAGTTTGAGGATATTCATACTGCTACCGCAATAAGACAAGACACCAACACATGGATATAGTTATTTTCGAGTGTCTATCTTATAGAAGTCTCCAATGTATTGCCCAAATACATTCATGTGTTAACTCAAGGTACCACCATCAGCTCATGAGATCGGCCGCTTAAAAATAATCCACAGAGTAAGCCTACACATGCTAGTCTATCCACTCCATTGATGTTTAGTCTTAATGGAACTACGACTAGGGCAATTTAGACTATTCATAGTAACACGTACGTGCAATTCTCACTCCACATAACTCCCACTATTTCCTTGCACTTTTACGCTATGAATTAGTCACAGACTTTATTTTTCATCAATGCGCATATACATATCCATCCATATATGATACTAGCGAGATACAAATAAAAGGAAGCACTAAGAAATAACAAAATGCCTTTGATTATTGTTAATAATTCAAAACTTTTTGTATAGTATAGATAATAAAGACATATCATCCTAATTACCTCGAGGGCATAAATCATGTCTAAAATATAGAAAACCTCAAGCCTTATGCACCACCTTAGTCCAACGAATGGAGCAACTTTTGCATCTGTCATATCACCCATGAGCATCACACAACCAATTGCAAGCTCTTTCGAAGAGTATTAAAAGTTTATGGATGAAAAGAAATTCTATGATCTAGCATTAATGCCAAGCACCGTGTCTAACACCCTACCTCAATTTGAGAATAAGGCAGGGATGGTTTACTCAGGTATGAGCAAGGATTATGTGTTCTCTGGATGGAGCGGGTTTCATGTGGCTTCCCTCATCAACAGCAAGCCTATGCTTGCGGCCTGTTCAAGCATTGCCAAGTGCAATGCTTCCAGCCCGTGAGCTTTCCCCACACTCTAGCTGTCGTGAGCTTCTCAACTCATGGGGTAGCGCGGGGCCCCACCTTGAACGGCTCGTGTTCTTTTCATGGCCCACTTGCAACAGGAATATCTCCTTGTTCGCTTTGACTGTTTTCCCAATTTTTTCATTATTTCTTTGAATTATTAATTCAGTCAAGCCAATTAATAATTCCTCTCACTGATTTCACAACTTGTACTTTTGGTATAGACCTAGTCCAAAGGCTCATTACTTGGTCTGATAAAGACCCAAAGTGTGAGACCTCATTGGATCCTAAAGTATAGAGATGCTAGAACTTAACCTAAACATGGCTTCCCATTTGGGAATCTTTAGGCTTAGTGTTACGGATTTTTATAGAACCCGATAGCTCTAGACGATCAAATGGGCTTTCTAGCAAAGGCGTATGATCCCCCAATACTTGTAACGTCACATGCCAATGACTTGATCTGGATCTGCAGTAGTAACTAGTACAATACACTCCTTCCATCAACTTAAGTACCATCTAGTTTATTGAGCTCAGATTAAGTGTCAGGTCATGTAAAAGCCGTAACTATCCTGGAATTAGACTTGTTTACGAAGAACACCACTCAGCGTTTTGTACCTTGATTGACTAGAAACACATTCCTTCAATCGCATACTTTGATCGGAGGTTTATGAGTGTGTCACTTCAACAAGGCGCCCTAAGGTACATCTCCATTATATTACTATATCAGGAGTGATGGATCCCATCTTGACTACACAGCTTAGCAACATGTGATCAGTGCTATACCTATAATCACCTGTGTCATCTTGATCGCTAGGGTAAGAATAAGTTTGACCCAAAGTATAGCAACTCCTACATAAGGTAGCCGATATCTCAGGTTTGAGGATATTCATACTGCTACCGCAATAAGACATGACACCAACACATGCATATAGTTATTTTCGAGTGTCTATCTTATGGCAGTCTCCAATGTATTACCCAAATACATTCATGTGTTAACTCAAGGTACTACCATCAGCTCATGAGATCGGCCGCTTGAAAATAATCAAAGGAGTAAGCCTACACATGCTAGTCTATTCGCTCCATTGATGTCTAATCTCAATAGAACTACGACTAAGGCTATTTAGACTATTCATAGTAACACGTACGTGCAATTCACACTCCACATAACTCCCACTATATCCTTGCACTTTTACGCTATGAATTAGTCATGGACTTTGTTTTTCATCAATACGCATATACATATCCATACATATATGATACTAGCGAGATACAAATAAAAGGAAGCACTAATAAATAACAAAATGCCTTTGATTATTATTAATAATTCAAAAACTTTTTGTACAATATAGCTAATAAAGACATATCACCCAAATTACCTCTAGGGCATAAATCATGTCTAACATATAGACAACCTCAAGCCTTATGCACCGCCTCAGTCTAACAAATGGAGCAATTTCTGCATCTACCATGTCACCCATGAGCTTCACACCAACAATTGCAAGCTCTTTTGAAGAGTATTTAGAAGTTGGTGGATGAAAAGAAATTCTATGATCGGGCCTTAAAGCCAAGCACCGTGTCTAACACCCTACCTCAATTTGAGAATAAGGCAGGGATGGTTTGCTCAGGTATGAGCCAGGATTATGTGTTCTTTGGATGGAGCGGGTTTCATGTGGCTTCCCTCATCAGCCGCAAGCCCGTGCTTGCGGCCTATTCAAGCACTGCCAAGGAAAATGCTTGCAGCCCACGAGCTTTCCCCGCGCTCTTGTTTCCATGAGCTTTTCAACTCACGAGGTAGTGCGGGGCCCCACCTTGAACGACCCATGTTCTTTTCGAGGCCCACTTGCAACGGGAAAATCCTCTTGTTATCTTTGACTATTTTTGCCTATTTTTTCATTATTTCTTTGAATTATTAATTCGGTTAAACCAATTAATAATTCCTCTCACTGATTTCACAACTTGTATTTTCAATATAGACCTAATCCAAAGGCTCTTTACATGGTTTGATAAAGACCCAATGTGTGTGACCTCATTGGATCCCAAAGTATAGAGCTGCTAGAACTTAACCTAAACATGGCTTCCCTTATGGGAATCTTTAGGCTTAGTGTTCCAGATTGTTATGGAACCCGATTGCTCTAGATGATCAAATGGGCTTTCTAGCAAAGGCGTATAATCCCCCAATACTTGAACATCACATGCTTATTACTTGATCTGGTTATGTAGTAGTAACCAGTACAAAACACTCCTTCCATATGCTTAAGTACCATCCAGTTTATTGAGCTCAGATTAAGTGTCAGCTCATGTAATAGCCGTAACTATCTTGGAATTAGACTTGTTCACGAAGAACACCACTCAGTGTTTTGTATCTCTATTGACTAGATACCCATTCCATCAATCGTATACTTTTATCTTAGGTTTATGAGTGTGTCACTTCAACAAGGGGCCTTAAGGTACATCTCCATTATATTACTATATCAAGAGCGATAGATCCCATCTTGACTACATAGCTTAGCAACATGTGATCGTTGCTATACCTATAATCACCAGTGTCATCTCGATCGCCAGGGTATGAATAAGTATGACCCAAAGTATAGCAACTCCTATATAAGGTAACCGGTATCTCAGGTTTGAGGATATTCATACTACTACCGCAATAAGACATAACACCAACACATGCATATGGTTATTTTTGAGTGTCTATCTTATGGTAGTCTTCAATGTATTACCCAAATACATTCATGTGTTAACTCAAGGTACCACCATCAGCTCATGAGATCGACCGCTTGAAAATAATCCAAGGAGTAAGCCTACACATGCTAGTTTATCCGCTCCATTGATGTCTAGTCTCAATGGAACTACGACTAGGGCTATTTGGACTATTCATAGTAACACGTACGTGCAATTCTCACTCCACATAACTCCCACTATGTCCTTTCGCTTTTACGCTATGAATTAGTCACGGACTTTATTTTTCATCAATGCGCATATACATATCCATACATATATGATACTAGCGAGATACAAATAAAAGGAAGCACTAATAAATAGCAAAATTCCTTTAATTATTATTAATAATTCAAAACTTTTTGTACATTATAGCTAATAAAGACATATCACCCTAATTGCTTCTACGGCATAAATCATGTCTAACATATGGACAACCTCAAGCCTTATGCATCGCCTTAGTCCAATGAATGGAGTAATTTTTGCATCTACCATGTCACCCATAAGCATCACACCAACAATTGCAAGCTCCTTTGAAGAGTATTCAGAAGTTGGTGGATGAAAAGAAAATCTATGATCTGGCCTTAAAGCCAAGCACCATGTCTAACACCCTACCTGAATTTGAGAATAAGGCAGGGATGGTTTACTCAGGTATGAGCCAAGATTATGTGTTCTATTGCTTAAAATGGGTGAGGGAAGAAGAAGAACAATAGGTTTTGACAATGGGAACTAGATTGCCTACAAATCTTGTCATGGAAGCCTTAGAGGATGAGGAAAGCTCAGTAAGGGGACCTTCTCCCCTAAGATTCCTTGAATCATGATTTAGTATGTCTTGCATTCCTTTTTATTATGGGGGAGGATTTCCATCTTTCCATATTATTTCCCTTTCTCCCTTATTAGGATGGCCTTTAACTAGTTTATGAGTTTTCCCATGCATCTAAGGCAAAATTGGGAAGCATTATCTCTAGCATTTCATTCACAATTTATGTATAAAAAGTATTCAAGAATCAACATTCATGAACTCCGTACCTAAAGCAAAGGTCTGGCAAATCATTTAATGCTTATTGCTGGAGGTGGATGGCCCTTAAAGTGTTGCTTCACTTGAGTTTAGGCTTTGAAAAGGAAAATTGGTTTTTTTATCGGGGGCTTGCTTTCTTGTTTCGTCAACACTAAGAGCTTGATGATTTTGAAAGCTACACTAAGGCCTTTGAAAAGACCAAAAAGATAGAGCTTATGATCTTGGCGAGGGGATATAGAGTAATGTGGTCGGGTTTGGCTTTCCTTTAAACTTTGTATTTGAGATGTTGATACAGTCTGGCTCAGGGGTTAACTTTGTGACCCAGTAGCTAATGGTGGAAAATGATGTGGCTTATGAGAATATCAAGACAACCATAACCCTTATTGAGATCCCAAATGAGGGGCTAGTGCCTATGGATGTGATCAAGAGTGATCTACCCACTCCAATCGACATTGATAGCTACATCTTGAAGTCTAGCAAGAAGAAGAAGGTTATGAATAGAAGAAGTGGGTGCTATAAGACTTGACCCAATTGATCTGAAAAATTATCAATTGAAAGATGTTTTCATATTGCATCCAATTCCTAACTACCCATTTTAGTCTACTAATGAGATGAGAGTGCTGGAAGAGGGGGTTTTGCTTGTGATAAGAAGCATCTAGGTGTATCAACCCGATATACCTGAGCGAATAAGGGTAAGGTAGCGGGAAAGAGACATGGAGTTCACCTTCGATGATCCACTACCACCCCTAAAATTTGATGAAGCATCTTTAGATGTTGATCATTTTGTCAACCAACTCAAGAACTCTCAAGATAAGTTCAATATGTGGCAATTGCTTACCCTATCTGATGCCCATTGTAGAGGCCTAGTCTAGAATTTTCTCAAATGCACACGACTCCGATTACTTCAGTAGTTGAGATGTGTAACGCCATTGGTCAAGGTTTTCCTTTGAAAGAAAACTCGGTGTGATAATCTTTGATTGGTCAAATCTACCTGTAGAATTCCATAGGTATAACAAAGCCCTCTTCATTCAAGTTCAGTTCTTCAACCGAGTGATCCTTTGTGTGATGGTGGTCGACTAGTTATCCCTTAATCTTTTTCCTCTCAAGGTCCTTCCTTATTTGGGCCTTAATAATTCAATGCTTACAAAGACCACTACCATCATCAATGCTAGGATGACACCAAATGGGGGGTAGTCAGAGTCTTTGAGATGGAAGTGATAGTGGGGGAAGTGAAAGCACAAGTGACTTTTATAGTGCTATTTATCTCGGCTACCTACTCTCTCTCCTTTTGGATAGTTCACGAATTCATTCCATTGGTGTTGTTCCTTCCACCCTCAACCAGAAGATCAAACTATACGAACATGGTAAATTCGTCACCATTAAGGTCGACAAAGAATCTATGTTGGTTGCTACAGCATTCAAAGAGAAAGAATATGGCTTCTAAGTGGCCACATTCAGCAAAGGGAAGAAGAAAATCCCCCCTTGATATCTCCCTTTCTAGAAGAATATGGGGAAATTGATGAAGCGATTTGGTTATACCACTCTTGGGAAGGGATTAGGTAAAAATCACCAAGGTATCCTTGAGGTTATTGATCCCAAGCCTCCCATTCCCCATTTTGGGCTGGGCATCACACCCCCTCAACAAATTCTACAAACACAAAAGGCCTATTTTCTACAATATGATGAGTGTTTTTTACCGTAGACAAACACCGTATAAGGAGCAATCCAAGCCAGTAGATCATGAGGGCTATATGTGACTGGGGTTTGAAATCTTCAATGATTTTTCAGCTATGAAACTTGTTGTGTGCTAGGCCAAGAGATACCTTATGAGGAAGCCCCTTTCTCCCCTCCCCTTGCTAGTGATTGTGAGAAAGGGAAAGTATTGATGGAAGTTGATGAATGTGATGAAACTTCCAGGTAAAAAATCAATGATAATCCTCCTAATCCCATGGATGGGGATATTCAAGTTGTTTTTTATTCCCTCACTAAGTCCCTTTATAATCTTATGAGGAAGGGTTGAAAAGGGGTGCAAACCAAAGGAGGCCCCATTGCTATAATTGTCCAGAAACTCACCAAAGTTATGGCTGAGGATGTAAAAAAGAGTAATATAAAGCTCAGTCATATTCAAGATATGAATATGGCTCTTGACCTTGAGGGTAAGATGATTAATTCACCTGATGAGACATCTAAGGGCAACCCTCCTCTAGTTACTCCTCTCTCCTTCCTAATCACTACTCTTTATGGTGAGGGCTCTTCCTTTGCTCCTTTGTCTATCGAAGATCCAATTGCTCATCCAGCTACTCATGCATCTACTACAGCTCCTCTCGGTGGACCTCTCACTTATACTCTAGCTCCTCCTCCATCCACCATTGTTATTGTGATAGGTGATGCTAGTTCCATGTAGCCTACTGCTACTACTCCAAGGAAATTACTCAACTAGCAAAGCTGCAAGCTTCGCCAAAGATCAAGGCAAGTGTAGATCCAGGGGCTACTCAAGAGGATGCTGCCAATGAATCGCTTGTGGAGGATAAAAATGAAGATGATGTAATTTTTAATAGCTCTAATATTTATGATGTAAACAACTTTACCTTTAAGGCATTTTATGGAATGAAATACCTAGACTTTGTTTTCTTGTTTCATGTTTTGCTTGACAGCACCATGCATTCATGTAAATCCACTCATAATTCCTTTAGCATTCACGATGTCTCATTATATAATATTAACTTGGGTATCAATAAATCACCTAAAATGGTAACTATATCTAATAACTTAAACCCTAGTGAAAGGAGATATTGAAAATGTTCTTAGGAATCACGTGAAGGCTTTCTCTTAGTTGTACGAAGATATGTTGGGGGTGGATAGAAAGATCGTAGAACATCAAATTCCAACTAATCTAAAATTCATGTCAATGAAGTAGAAACTGCGTAGATTACATCCGAAGTGGGCAGATAAGGTTAAGGTAGAAGTGGCAAAGTAGCTAGAAGCTAAGTTCCTCGAGGTTATTGAATATCCAACATGGCTAGAAACATTGTCCCTGTGTCTAAGAAGGATGGGAAAGTAACGGTCTGTATGGACTTCAGAGATCCGAGCAAGGTATCTCCAAAGGATGACTTTCTGTTACCTCATATTGATGTGTTAGTGGATAGTGCTACTAAGGCCGCAATCTACTCTTTCATTAATGGGTTCTCGGGCTATAAAATAAATTTTCATGGATATTGTCGATAAGGTCAAAACGACTTTCATAGTCAAATGGGGTGTGTACTACTACAAAATAATGCCATTTGGGTTGAAAAACACTAGCACAACCTACCATCGGGCTATGATGACTTTGCTCCATGACATGATTCACAAAGAGGTCGAAGTCTATGTTGATGACATGCTTGTCAAATCTGTAACCAGAGAAAAGTACCCTGAACTATTGGACCGTTTCTTCGCAAGGATAGAGAAGTACAATATGTGCCTCAACTTGAAGAAATGTGTTTTTAGTGTGACCGTCAACAAGCTACTAGGGTACATTGTGAGTCAAAGGGTAAGATAAAGGCTATCCATGACATGTCGGTAAACAAAATTGAGAAAGAAGTGAGATTGTCTATAGGGTTGCTCTAGTATGTCAGTCATTTCATAGCCTGATTAACTACCATTTGTGAGCCAATATTCATGTTATTGAGAAAGCAAAAACCCATTATTTGGAATGATCAATGTCACTTGGCCTTTGATAGAATCAAGACCTATTCGATCTATCCGCTAGTCCTTAAGCCACCGACTTCGAGAATACCTCTCATCCTATATCAAGCTATTGATGATTATTTTGTAGGGGCAATGCTTGGTCAAAAGCAGGATGATTAGCATGAGCACGCATTGTATTACTTGAGTAAGAAGCTTCTCGAGTATGAAAGTTGATATATAGTCGTTGAGAAGACCTGCGCGACTATGGTTTCCCTCACTAAGAATCTCAGGCACTACTTCTAGTCTTACAAAATTCAAGTTGTGAGTAAGATTTATCCTATGAAGTATCTATGCCAATCTCTAACATTATCCTACAAGCTCTCTCGCTATTTGCTTCTCCTTTTTGAATTCGATATTGAATACGTCAGTAAGAAGGTGATTAGGGGTCGAATGGTCACAAAATTCCTTGCTAATCAATCCCTCAACTCTAACTATGTTGAGAACTTAGATTTTCTTGATGAGCAGCTAGCGGTCGTTGAATTAGTAAGTAAAGAATGGACTATGTTCTTTGATTGTGCTATGAATAGTCGAGGGGCAGGTCTTGGGGTTATCTTTGTGACATTGCAAAATGAAGTCATCTCACTCTCTAGGTTTCTTGAATTTCCCATCACCAATAATGGGGCAGAATATGAGGCGTGCCTCATTCGTATGAAAGCTCTGAGAAATGTTGGTGTGTCAGAAGTCACTATCACCGGCAATTCTGTACTAGTCATTCAGCAAGTTGTTGGTGATTAGGAAATCAAGGAAGAGTCTCTTTAGTCATATCTTGATATAGTTTGGGAGTTGGAAACAGAGTTCAAGAAGTGTCTAATTTGGCACGTACCCCGTTATGGCTCATAGGTTTCCCAACAGTGGGCAAAGCGCTAATCAAAAGATTGAATCTGATGGCCCAAATGGCATCCACCAATGTCTTATCGTGCCTAGCCTTGGCGTCGTCATGGACTCGAGCCCACCACTTGGTGCAGCAACTAAGTACTCCAATGGTAGTGTAATCCTGGAGTTGCAATCACATGGAGCAATCAAGCAAAGATAAGTTTCATGCATTTCATTCATATGAACTAATAAAATAAATAATACTTAATTGCTAGCTAATAAATAAAGTTTTTTTTGTAAAATATTTCTAACTTAATGTGGACATTATTTTTTGAAGTCTTTTGGTCCCTAAAAGTATAATATGGCAATGGAAAGTGATAAATAAAGTTCACATGGAAAAAATAAAGTGCATCATAATACTCATGCCTTTAGAATAAAGTAAAAAATTCACACTCATGCATTTTAAGTAAAATAAAAAAATATACTCATGCATTTTTAAATTAAATTTGGTGCATATCAATTAATAAAAAAATGGTATTAATCAAAATGCTATCAATTCATCAGCCAAAAATGCCAAAAGAAATGTATTTAATTGACCAAAACTAGGTAGAAAAATTAGCAATAAAGTCGTCTCTGGGGTCTCCCTGGACAGCGGTCCAGTGGTCTAGCCTGGCATAGGGTCACCTACACCATTGTCGAGAGCTTTCTCGGCTATATGCCCAATGGGCATGCTCCGATCTATTTTTTGGTCCAATTTCGACAAATCCCTCCTAACGTATCTAAATCATTGGGAATCCATTCCTAAACTATTTCCATGCATATTTATCATAAAATTTCATCTTATTTTGTTTAAATTCCAATTTTCAATGATAGAACAAATTCAATTACAATAAAAAAACAAACAAAAAACTAACGAATTGTAGACCTACTTAACGTTGAGAGGCATGCCCAGGGGATCGGTGACTATAGCAACCCTCAATTTGGGCGTATATTCGAGAAATTTCTCTATGACTAAAAGTCCATTAACTTTCCAAATAGGCAAAATCATCAACTTGTGTTCTCCTTCTTAGTGTTCCTCGATCTTTTGCTCAAATTTGAGGCGTCCTTGTGTCTTGTTATACATTTTTTGCTAGAAGAAATTTGGTAGAAAAATGGAGGAGGAAGAAGAGTTAGAGAGGAAGAAAGAGGGAAAGAAGGAAGTTTGAATTTTTGGAAAAAGTGGAAATATGATAAAAATAAGAAAGAGAAAGTGGGGGATTTTTTTATTGGTCCCCTACCAAAGGATCCAAAAATTTCGGCTCCCCCTCCTATTCCATGTCATCACCGACGTTTTTACCAATGCCAAAATTCGTCGGACCAATTCCTGTACTCCCTACACTACCGCTGATTAATCGGTATCGCTGCCGGTATTTTTGCCAATTTAAACCCAATCCCGACGCTTTTAATACCTGGAAATATTTTTTTCTAATAAATTCCTTCTTACCAATAAGATCCTCCCAAATTGAATACTATCTAAATAAATTCCTTTTCATTTTAATTCTTTCCTCCCAAAATGAATTATTTTTTTCCAAATAAATTACCCTCACTAAACAAAAAATTTTCAAGGTGCAATTTTATTTCCTTTGAATTTACTTTATATTTTAATCCTTTTTTGGGACACCCAAAACATTACCTAAAGCTTATCAAATTTATTTTCCTCATCACATCAACGTCTTCAAAAGAATAATTCAATCTCTTCAAAGATGTCTTCATAAGATTTCGGGCAAGATCGAATTTATTTTACTATATTATTTTATTTCACGTTTTAATTCTTGATTGAAGGGGAAAATTATTTTATTTCCAAAATGTCAATTAATGAGTTTTAATGCGTTCATTGACATCGTAAATTCCGAAACACTTTTATTATGTGCAGGTTTCCAAACCTGACCTAATTATTTCCTTAGGGTGACAACCAAGCACTTTAATCCTAGAAGTCAACCTTGTCCAAGTTCTGAATGGTGCACTTTCTCACTAAAAGGTCATCGCAGACACCTGAATTATTTCCTCAGAGTAATAACCAGGAACTTTAATCTTGGAAGTCAACCTCGTCAAAGTTCCGAATGGTGTACTTTCTCACCTAAAGGTCAATGAAGACATCCAAATTATTTCCTCAAGGCGATAACTAGGTGCTTTAATCCTGGAAGTCAATCTTGACAAAGTTCCAAACTGTACACTTTTTCACCTAAAGGTCAATGGAGACAACCAAATTATTTCCCAAGGTGGCAACTAGGTGCTTTAATCCGTTAAAGTTTCGAATGGTGCACATTCTCACCTAAAGGTCAAAAGAGACAACTAAATTACCTTCCAAGGTTATAACTAGGCACTTTAATCCTTGGAGTCAACCTCGTCAAAGTTTATATTTTCTACTTATACTTTCTATTTCAAAGTTTATGATATATCTACGTGTCATAATGTGTATTTCGTGTTGAGTCTTTTATATTAATCAAGTTATATGCTTTTGAGTTAACTTTAAGAGTAGTTTCGAGGTTAAAAAGATTGTGTATAATCACTGGACCTGTGATTATAATGTTGTGTAGTGAGCCAACATTTTTGGAATGGTAACTTGCTAAATATGGTTATGTGAGAGCAACCCCTACTAAGCATAGTAGTATTGTTATCTAGGTTTATATAATCATCTTAATTCGTTTCCACTAGATTTAGAAAAGTCATTTCATTTGTTGCTCTACGGTGAAAAATTGAATATATGAATATCTAGAACCGAATTTGTTAAATTAGTCTAGTGTACGTAATATATTTGTTGGTTTTGCATGTTTTCTTTGCTATACTTGTTCGTAGGAATAATCTATACTGATTTCTTCTACTCTAATCTATATACATTTATCCACCATCATATCCCATCCTACCCAACTAAAATAAAATCATTTATTTTACTTTATTTTGTTTCGTTTCTCTTGTTGATCTTTAGAGTTGGTTCCTTCCCTATGGGATTGATATCTTTTAAAACTACATCGCAACTGTATACTTGCAGTTATCATCATTTTTCTATTTGATAAGTGGTATTAACAATGCCTATACTTTAACACGAACAAGTTTTTGGCACCATTACTGGGGATAAGCCTTTTGAAACGAGTATAGCCAAAATCTTGCGAACAAGTTATTGAACTTATCAGTAGAAAAGTAGCCAAGAGGAGGTAGGCTAGGGGCCGAACCAGGATAAAATCTTAGGTGTAATCGTTCTAACTCTAAGCAATTAGCTTCATCAGCTTCTTGCTCATTTATCTCCCTAATATCGTTTATTTGCTTGTTATCCAACTCACACTGAGTAATCTTTACTCAGTTAAAGGTTGAAGATAAACTGTGCCAGCTGATCTAAGTAGTTTATACATTTTTATACAGCAATCAGCATGCATATAAAAACCATATTGAGTTAACTTAAATCGAAAAAGGTCTAAAAAGTAACCCAATTTATGCATTCACCCCCCTTTGCTATTGTTATTAGCCAGTTTACCAACCAACGAGTTGTATAAGAGCAGTTGCTCAACTTTAAGACTAATCATCTTGAGTCAGATCCTTAAATGGCATACAATAACTTCAACTCGGGTTCTGGTCAGATAGTTCTTCTAAAGGAAGGAATGTCTGTTACCAAACCTCCTCTATTCGATGGTAATCACTATACGTTCTGGAAGAATCATATGAAGAACTTCATCCAATCTCAAAGTATGCAGGCCTGGCTCGCAATTGAGCTTGGCCCTAGAGTTCTTACTAAGGTCAGGTGCGTGTACCTGTAGACCCAAAGGACTACAATGACGCTGATCTGAGGCTTCTAAAAGAGAATGCTGTGGCTATTAATTTCTTACATTGTTCGCTTGATCTTACAGAATTTAACAGGGTCTCGGGATGTGAAACAGCATAGGAAATCTGGAAGAAGTTTGAGATTACCTACTAGGGGACAAACAAGGTCAAGGAGTCAAAGATAAATCTCAAACTAAGAGAGTATGAGATGTTCTCGATGGCTTCCAATGAATTTATTCAGAGTATGAATACCTGGGTCATTAAAATTGTAAATGAACTAAAACAACTTGGAAAGGAGTTTAGCGAGGAAGAGCTGGTCAAGAAAATTCTCCGCATTCTCATAGTAGAGTGGGATTCCAAGAAGAGCGTAATCGAGGAAGCTCATGACCTTAAGACCTACAACTATGATGAATTGATAGGCACCTTGTTGACTCATGAGATGTCATTGAGAATGTACTAAGATGACTCCAAGAGAAATCAGGGCAAGGAAAGTAAAGCCATTATTCTCAAATCAGACTCATCTGACGAGTCCATCAGCTGCAACTTTGATGAAGAAATGGCTCTTCTTACAAGGCGCTTCAAACACTTTATAAAGAAGGATGGGAAGTTCAACAATAAGAAGTTTCCAAATAAAATCAAGTTAACTCAGCAGTGATGTGGAGCTAAGGAAGGACTAAGGAAAGAGCTTAATAAGGACATTAAGTGCTTCGGGTGTGGAGAGAAAGGCCACATTCAGTCAAGCTGTCCAAAGTCAAAGAAGGACAGATTCAAGAAGAGATTCTCCAAGAAGAATGAAGCTCTTGCTGCTACTTGGAGTGATTCAGAAGAATCTTCATCTTCTGATGAAGAAGCCACTGATTCAGCCAATCTCTACTTGATGGCTATCAAAAGTCAAGGTGAAGGCTCAGCATCTACCTCCGGTAGAAATTTTTCCACTGTCAACTCTGAAGCTAAGCATGGTAAAGGAAAAGCCCATCAAACTGAGGTACATTCTGAAATTCCTTTGTCAATTGAAGAATTCACCCAGGCTCTCTTTGATGTTATGAAATTGACTAAAAAATCGATGAAAAACATCAAAGAGATAATGAGGAGAAGTGACGATCCAGAAGACGCTAATGCTTCCTTATCGCTTAATATCTGCTTACTTCAAGAAAATGCTGAATATCAAGAGTGTGCTATCAGCAAGCTCACTAAGAAATTAGATGAGTTGACTACTGAGATATCAGCATTGAAGAAGAAAGAGGTTCTTCCTCTGGCCAACAATCAAATTTTGAATAACGAAACTCACAATTCAAAGAGGAAAAATTCCTCTAAACTGAAGAAAGCGAGCTAGCCCAAGGAAAAAACGGTTCGTGGTTTTTGGGGGAAAGCTGGACATGTCACAGTAATGTGTAGACATAAAAATGGTTATTATGATGAATATGATTAGACAAACACAAGTACTACTAACAAAGGAGGACCCAGCTCAAAAGCATGGGTACCTAAGAAAACTTAACTATTTTGCAGGTGAACCTTAGATCCGTTGATGACTCTCAAATGTGGTATGTGGATAGTAGATGCTCAAGGCATATGACAGGAGATGAAAGTCAGTTCATCTCATTGGAATGCAAGAGAAATGGAAGTGTCAGTTTTGGAGACAACAAGAAAGACAAGATTTTAGGTTGCGGCACTGTTGGCGTCTCTCCCTATATCGAAGAGGTGTCTCTAGTCAAAGGACTGAAATTCAACCTGCTCAATGTAGCCTAGCTCTGCAACAAAGGTAGGAAGGTTATTTTTGACTTAGCAGGATGTTCAGAAATTAATTGTAAGACTAACTCAACCATACTCTTTACTCCTAGAACCAATAATGTTTATATGGCTGATTTATCCCCTGGCTCCACTAATGTGTGTCTCATATCTAAGGAGGATAATGCATGGCTATGGCATAGAAGGTTGGGTCATATCAATATGAACATTCTATCCAAATTGGCTAAAAAGCAATTAGTTGTGGGGTTACCTAGCATCAGTTTTGAAAAGGAAAAAGTTTTCTCTACTTGTCAGCTTGGTAAGCAAGTTAAGAAATCGTTTAGATCTATAAATCACATAGTAACTAATTGACCGTTGGAGTTGCTACACCTAGACCTCTTCAACCCAATTCAACCAATGAGTTTGGGTGGTAAGAGATTCACTCTAGTAGTTTTAGATGACTTCACGAGATTCACATGGGTAGTCTTGTTGAGTAGCAAAGATGAGACTTATGAATCTTTTGTCAAGCTTAGTAATCAAATAATGAATGAACTAGGAGCTAAAATCCATAGAATTCAAAGTGATCATGGACGTGAATTAGAGAATTCTCATTTTCTAAGAATTTTGTTAAGCACATGGCATTGAGCACAACTTCTCTTTTACTTATACTCCTCAACAAAATGGGGTTGTAGAAAGTAAGAATATGACCATAGTTGAAATGGCTCGATCCATGCTGAGTGATAACAATCTACCAAAATACTTTTGGGGAGAACCTGTTAACACAGCATGTTATATCTTGAATCGAGTTTTAATTTACCCAACTCTTGAGAAAACTCCCTACGAGCTTTGGCGAGGGGCGCAAACCTAAGATTGGTTATCTCAGATCCTTTTGCTGTAGATGTTTTATTCTTAACACCAAAGAGCAATTAAGAAAGTTTGATCCTAAGTCTGATGAAGGTATCTTTTTAGGATACTCAACTAACAGTAGGGCATATAGAATATATGTCAAGCAAACCAGCTTTTTAGAGGAGTCTATGCATGTAGATTTTGATGAAACTAACATTTCAGAAAGATGTCCAAACAAAGAAGAGGGAGCCACTCAGTTCTCAAATCAACTCAGTACGCCACAAGCTGAGCTACCCAACTCAACTCAAGATCCCCCAGCTGAGGAAACCAAAGATGATGATGAAGTTATTTAAATAAACTTCAACGATGGCGAAGATCAACCTCCACCTCAGCATCCAATTATCGATCCTCCAACAGCTTATCCAAGTCTTCCAAGAGATATTAGAGCCCATCGCAACCATCCACTTAATAGCATAGTCGATGATGTTCACAATCCAGTAATGATAAGAGGATAGCTAAGTCGTATGATGAGTCATCCAGCATTCATATCATTGATCGAACCTAAGAAGTTTGAAGATTTAGAAGGAGATGACTATTAGATGATTGCAATGCAAGAGGAACTAGATCAGTTTAAACGTAATGATGTCTGGGATCTAGTTCCTAAGATTAAAGGAAAATCAGTAATTGGCACCAAATGGGTCTTCAAGAACAAGCTTGATGAAGATGGCACTATTGTCAGGAATAAGGCCAGACTTGTCGCTCAAGGCTACAATCAACAGGAAGGCATTGACTATGATGAAACCTATACTCTAGTAGCCAGACTTAAAGCCATTCGATTCCTTTATGCTTTTGCATTCCATATGAATTTTAAATTGTTTCAAATGGATGTTAAAAGCGCTTTCTTAAATGGATTCATTCAAGAAGAAGTATATGTTCGCCAGCCTTCAGGATTTGAAGATGCGAAAAATCCAGGGCACGTTTTCAAACTGAAGAAAGCCCTCTATGGATTGAAGCAGGCCACAAGAGCATGGTATGAGAGGTTAACTAATTTCTTAATCAGTAAAGTATATGAAAGAGGAAAAGAAGATATGATTCTATCCATGAGGCGAAGAAAAGAAGATGTGTTGCTAGTCCAGATATACTTAGATGATATTATATTTGTAACAACTGATGAAACGATGTGCAAGGAATTCAGCAAGCAGATGAAGAGTGAGTTCAAAATGTCTATGATGGGAGAATTGAACTTCTTTATGGGTCTTCAAATCAAACAAAAAGAAGATGGCATTTTCATCAACCAATTTAAATATGCAAAAGAAGTTCTGAAGAAATTTGACATGGTAAACACAAAGTCTATGTCCACTCCCATGGCCACTAACACAATTTTGAGTAAAGATGAGGCTGGAAATTCAGTAGACACTAAACTCTACATAGGAATCATTGGTTCTCTTCTTTACCTGACTGCCAGCAGACTAGACATATAGTATGCTCTATGCTAATGTACTCGCTACCAAGCTGATCTTAGAGAATCTCATCTAGCAGTTGAGAAGAGGATTCTCAGGTATTTGTAAGGGTCAATTGAAGTAGGTTTATGGTATCCCAACAGTTCAGATTTCACTCCTAGGGGATTCATGAATGCAGACTATGGAAGGGATAAGCTGGATAGGAAAAGTACAACAGGAAGATGCCACTTCCTTGGAGAATGTCTTGTCTCTTGGTATGGCAAGAAGCAAACTTCAGTTGCGCTGAGTACAGCTAAAGCTGAGTACATGGCAGCAGGAAGTTGCGTAGCTCAACTCCTTTGGATAAAACAGCAAGGAAGATTATGGAATTAAGTCAAATCATCTCGAAGTCATGTGCTATAACAAGAGTACAATTGATTTATCAAAAAATCCAGTCCAGCATGGAAGAATGAAGCATGAAGCATGTCAACATCAGGCATCACTTCATCAGAGATCATGTACTATAAGGAGATGTAAAGCTTGAATATGTTCCAATAGATAAGGAGCGTGCTGACATCTTCACCAACCCTTTACCAAAGGAACAAATTAGTACGCTAAGAGAATTAATCAGTATGAGTAATCCACAGTGATGAAGAAGATAGAATTCATTAAAATTTTTAGCTAAGTATTGAAAGTCAAGTATGAGAGGACACGTGGTCAACACCATCAAAGTTTTTAAGTAATGGTGTAAGCTCTTGTTTAAGGCTAAAATTTCAAATCTCTACGTTTTTAAATGACGCGGAATAGAATTGGAACAGTCATTGTCCAAACTCACTGTTTTACAAAGGCGATTAATTAGATGTTAATCTCAACGTTAATTATCCATCTTAAGCTAAGATTATGACATGTACCCCCTAAAAATGGGTTTCTGCCTATATAAGATGATCAGTTGAGAGAAAGAAGATTACTTGATTTGGCAACTTCAAAACCTTTAGAGCATTTGAACCCTAATTCTCATTCCCTCAAATTCTCTCATTTTCTTTAACTTCCAAACTCAAATGGTGAGAATCGAAACCACATACAGACTCAAGAACACCACTGTGATGAAGATTGTCATGGATAATCAAGGAAAGAAGGAGAGAATTACTTTAAAGGTTGATTATGAAGGTTTTCTGCTGAACAAGACGATGCACAGAGTCATCAAGCAACAGGGACTTAGTGCTTTTTTGAAGATGGAGGGTCCAGCAGTAACAAGACTCATGAGAGCCTTCTACACTCATTTATACACTATTGAAGGCTTCAATGATGTCTTGTTGATGGAGTGTGTAGGCAAGACAACGCTAATTTGTACCAGGCTCATTGGGAGCATTCTCCACATGCCCAATTCAGGCACTCAGCTCTTACGATCTGGTGATGAAGATGTTGTTCTTATTCCTGAAGATTGGGAACTCTCGAAAAATTTTGTGTCTGGGGATATTGCTGCTAGCAGGATGTCTTGGGAAGCCAGGATATGTCATGAGCTAGTAGGGAAGCTGTTCATGCCAAAGACTGGCCCGTTGACTAGCTGCACCTATTTCGAAAGGTGTGTGGTCTACGATATGGTAGAGGGTAAGAAACTTAATTGGCCAGTGCTGATACTTCATCACCTGACCAAAGTGACTACTATCTATCACTATGGTTACTTCATATCTAAGATAATGAGGGAAGTGAAAGTTGACTTGGGCGAGTTTATGGGGGAGTCATGTAGATCAATTCTACTAGTGAAGAAGAAGCTAGAGATGTATCACTTCAACAAGTTTACCTACAATCAGGTGCATGCTAGGTACGCCAAGGCATAACAAAAGTGAAGCAGAAGTGCATACCGATAGTAGTACCTGTGGACATTAGCAAGGAGGAGGAAGACCCTTTTGTGGCAGAATTTGGAGATGAATCCAGCTTTGATAATGCTCCTATCGCAACCATCTTTGAGAAGATTTCTTCCACCTCCTCCTTAGCATAGAAGATTTCTTCCTCTAAGGCCAAGGGGAAGAGTCTATCCTAGTCCAATGAAACTCCTGCTCAGCACCAACGAAGGAGGATGATTGCAAAAACCTACGTTCAAGGAGAAGCGGAGGCAAAAATGGAAGTTGAGCTATCTAAGGAGAAAGTGGATGAAGTGGAGGCCAGTGAATCCTTGCGCCAAAGAAAGCGCAAATTGGTAGTCTCAAACTGTACTGAGGTGCAGGATGAGGCCAAGAAATACAAGGTAGAGGACCAGGATGTATGTAATGTTGCTGAGAACTTGGAAGGATTATTTACCAAGATGAAGGGCACTCAATGTAAGCGCTCCGCCACCACAAGGCCATTGCTTAGAAATGTGCAGGTGGTGAGAAGCAAGGAAGGTGCTGGGGATTCCATCAATCCCATTACTAAGGAATCTGATCCTCAGGAACCTAGCATCCCCACATCCAATTTCATTCCTGTTAAGGAATCCGCTCCTCAGCATGAGCAACCTTAGGTTGATCCATCCTTGGATCAAACGGCTAACCTAGAGGTAAATAAAATTCCTATCCCTTCTCCTTCTTTTGTAAATGCTTCTCCCTTAAATTCTGTCAAGCCCTCAGGTTCTACTCTTGTAGATCCTGACACATAGAAAAATTCTTCTTCTTCTTCTTCTTCTTCCACCTCCTCATCTAAGAAATCACCTATCATCCATATCTCTTCACCCTCTAACACTCAAGATCCCTCTCCAGTACATAACACTCCAACCTCATCTCCTGTACATTCCCAACAATTTCATTCTCAAGCCATTGTACCTTCTATTCTTCTCAAACCAATTCCTTCTTGTGTAAATACACCTACCACTTCTTCAAACCCATCCACTACCCCCCTTAACCCATCTGGTAAGGAAGTTCCTAATACTGGGAACTACGCTCAATAGGGAAACGTAAGTGATCAGGCTACTAAGGTAAATTTCACACCCCATGAAGCACCTGAATCCAACAGAAAGCCAGAAATGGCTGATACATCTTTCCTCACTCAGATCCATGAGTTGGCTAGAAAGCAATTTCTAGTGCTTAGGACTAATGATGAGTTAGATGGAGTAATAAGAAAAATGCTACTAACTCAAGATTTGAAGAACTTATCTTCTAAGCCCATGGTAAAATTGTTGGAATTCAAACAGCACACAAGTGTGCCTAGTGATTCTCTTTACTTTGAGGAGTTTGAGAGAATCCAGAGCAGTCTGTTGGCTATTCGAAATCACTTAGTAAAGGAGAGTGCCAGAAGCTTAGTTGATAAGATGGCTTTGATTCTAAATGGGTTAGTGGAGTCTACAGCCCAGCTTGGGGTAGCTACTGTATCTATCCCCATGTCTACTATGTTAGCAAATGCTGTTATAGGAAATATAAAGGGTAGTGTGGATGCTGCTACTGAACAACTGAGTCTCTTGAGTACCAACATGGCTAATCAAGTGACACATATTCAT
This sequence comes from Euphorbia schlechtendalii, assembly GCA_949673415.1. Classification (NCBI taxonomy): domain Eukaryota; kingdom Viridiplantae; phylum Streptophyta; class Magnoliopsida; order Malpighiales; family Euphorbiaceae; genus Euphorbia; species Euphorbia schlechtendalii. Next base: position 1,096 of record CATIWQ010882566.1, on the reverse strand, counting down.
GAACTCGGAAAGGAACAAGCTAAAATAAAGAGGCTTAACAATCGCAAGATTGAAGACCTCACCAAAGAGGTGACAACTACCAAGGATATCAGCCATAGCATTGCGAAGCTTGTTGAGTAAGAATCCAGGCTCCTACTTATCCAAGCCAAAAGCAAGACCTTATCTTGAAGCTGTTGGAGAACATCTCTTCCAAGTTGGATAAGGACCCTGTTAGTAATCTGGAGTCTCTCAACAACAAAATGGACACAATTCAAAGGGAGATCACAGATCACATCACAGACCAAGTTGCTTCTTCACAAAAATTTCTTATTTCCACGATGGGAAAACTCTTTCCTGACATGCCTACACCCAGTATGCCTCCAAGCGAGTCTATCTACCCAAAGATTGGATTTTCAGTTCACACTAAGCTCAATGAGATATAATCCAAAGTTCATGACATGTCGCAGAAGATTGATGCCCTATTAAGACTGGGAGAGATGGATGGCAAGAATATAGAATTCACTTCCAAAAATGTGGCCACCATTTGCCCAAAAATCTGTGACATTGAATCAAGGTTGAAGATTGCACTAACAGCAACGAACTTCTGGGGCTTATTACAATGCTTCAATAGTTCGCAAGTCAAGTCTTTGATCAGATTGCCCATCTCTCAAGATGTCATCATCTACTATTGAGTGAGCTAAATGATCAAGATTTCCTCTCGACCAAGGGCAAGGAGCAACTCGAGTAACAGATTTCCCCTGCAATCATAGGCCAGGAAGAGAGCTTCCAATCTGCTCTCGATGCCTTTAATGTCTGCCTCGATCAAATTGTTCAAGGTTAGATAGCAATGGGGGAGAAAGTAGTTGAAGATGCTATCAGAATGGCAAATCAGATAAGGGGATCTCTTCCAATGCACAGGGATCCACAGCAGATGTGTGAGCAGGGGATTTTGTACCAGCTCGCGCGTTCAATGATGACGGCTTTTCGGGAAATTTATCCTCGAATCACATGATTTTTGACCATCCGACGATCTTCATATGGGAATCCTCCTCAGACATTTTAAATTATTTAACTAACTAAAAAAAATCCCGTGCGAAGGTAGCCTCGCGAGGAGGCA
>CATIWQ010882075.1:0-12739 GCA_949673415.1 Euphorbia schlechtendalii | reverse complement strand
ATATATAAATGTATATATATGTATTCATGTATATACATATATACCTATATACATATACATATGTTAACATGAATCAAAACCCAAATGTTTAAAATTAACATTAATTAAAATTTAAATGTGTAAAATTAAATATCTAACCTATATTGAGGTTTGAACCGGAACCGGAACCATACCTGAACCGGGTTAAAATCTTGTCTAAACCTGAATCGGAACAGACGGTTCCGAACAAAAATCGGAACTGGTGGTTCCACCCTATATAATGTTTAGGTTATGGTTCCTGAAAACTACGAACCGGAACCGGCGGTTCCGGAACCGTGGCCATGTCTAGCCACGAAGCAAGCAACCTCTGTTGACTTCTTTAGCTCTCTTTAAATGGTACCATTTATGTGTACCATTTTTTTTACATTTCTTCTCTCTTTTAATAAGTTTTATAAACCTAAAGCATCTATAGAATGTTTCAGTTGAGATTATGTCAAGCATGTCATGCTTAGGAGATCCTTTATGGTTAATCTTAAGTTTTAAAATTCTGACATGCTAGTTTGCATGCTCATTAGTTGCCTTAATTAACCAACATTTGACACATTTGAAACTTCAGGGGGGGTAAGAGCCTATTTTGGACAAGTTTAGGGGGATGTAGATGCATTAAGCCTATTCAAAATGGTATAGAATAATCATTTATTAAACATCTACAGTTCATTTCGTGATAGTTAATTATGCGAACAAATAGTACATCGCCGTAAGGATATGCAATATGTATTCGGTATTTCTTAAATGTGTAACGACTAACAAACTATCATGTACTTTCCATAATTATCCAAAATTATGGGGAAAAAATGAAAAGAAAATTTTGTAATATTTTATCATTATTTCAATCATTATATAGATCCTAAGTCAAAGGATTTTGGACTAGAAGTCGAAAAGATAACCCTTCTTCAAAATTAGCAAATAGATTGCCCTATGCACTTGTCAATCCAAAATGCGTGACAAAGTCACATACAGTAAATGTTCCAATACTTATTGAAATTATGAAAGAACAAACTAACGATAGTGTATTAACACGCCTGAAGCATTGATGATCAATTGGTTCAAATGATAAAAATCCCCGGTAAACGAAAATTGTTGATTTAAAAAGAATTTCATTAAGGATAATATTATTAATATAAATACACTTCATGTAGAAGTACAAGTACCAAAAGTGCAAACACCTGAAGTTATAATACGTGAAGTTGTTGAAAAGGAAGAAAATCAAAAACTCACATTTGTATTGGAAAAGGATGGAATCGATACAGAATGATTATCGATCTTATTTTTTCATATAATGTTGTAATTAATATTGAGACTGAAAATATGGATTATGAACCACAATCTATTCAAGAATGTAGGGATAGAAGTGATTGGCCAAAATGGCAAGATGCAATTCAAGCAGAATTGAATTCTTTTGATAAACGAAAATTTTTCAAACATGCAGTTCAAACACCACAAGGTATAAAACATGTGGGATATAAATGGAGTTTTTTGAAAGAGAGAAATGAGAAAAATGATGTTGTGAGATATAAGTCAAGACTTGTTGTGCAAGGTTTTCCTAAAGATTGGAGATTGATATGGATGAGACATATTCTCCTGTACTATATGAGATAACTTTTTATTATCTTATTAGTATGGCAATGCAACAAAAATAACAAATGTATTTAATATATGTTGTCACAACTTATCTATATGGCTCGCTTGATAATGACATGTACATAAAAATTCCCAAAGAATTGAAATTGTTAGAAAAATATGGCAAACAAGAGCTTTATTCGATAAAGTTACAAAGATCATTATACGGACTAAAACATTCTTGGTGCATGTGGTAAAATCGCCTTAGTGAATATTTATTGGAAGAAGATTATCATAATGATCAAATTTGTTTTTAGTGTTTTCGTAAAAAAAATAAGGATTTCCATTAACTATCATCTCAATTTATGCTAATAATTTAAATCTGAAGGGATCTCAAAAGCTGTAAATTCTTAGAAAAGAGAATTTGAGATGAAAGATCTTGGAAAGATAATTTATTGTCTTAATTTACATATTGAACACCTAGAGAAAGAAATTTTGTTACATCAATAAAATTACACTCAAAAGATCCCAAAATTATTTATAATGGAACAAAGCACATCGATTTAGCAATCTAATATATGGTCCTACGATCACTTGATGTGAAAAATGACTCATTCATCTCTTGAGAAGATAATGAAGAGATTACTGGTCCTGAAGTACCGTATCTTAGCGCAATAGGTATGTTCATCTATCTTGCTAACAATACAAGTCTTGATATTGCTTTCTCGGATAATTTATTATCAAGATATAGCGATGCACTTACTCGAAGACATTAGAATGGAGTTCAATACGTATCATCAAGGAATCATTGATTTGGCTTTATTTTATTTATATGAATCCAAGCCTGAATTAGTTGGATATGCGAATACAAGATATTTATTTGATCCACATAAAGCTATATCTCAAACTGGTTATCAATTCATATATGGAAGTACAACTATATCTTGGTGATCCACGAAGCAAACTATCATAACTACTTTCGTCAAATCATGGAGAATTAATTGCAATTCATAAGATCAATCGTGAATACATATGGTTAAGATTATTAACAAAGTTTATCCGAGTTGCATGTGGAAAATCAAAGTATAAAGAAGATCTGACGATGATATATGGAGATAATGGTACTTGTATTGCTCAACTGAAGGAAGGATACATTAAAGGAGATAGAATTAAACGTATCTCATCAAAATTTTTATTTACTCATGGCCTTGAAAAGAATGGTGAAATAAGTGTTAAAACAAATCCGCTCCCGTAACAACTTTGCATGCTTGTTCACCAAAACCTTACATTCAACAACATTCAAGAAGTTGTTTTTTTATAACATTTGAATGTGTCATCTCAAATATTTTTATTCTTACGAACATGATGAGTAAACATTGCACTCTTTTTCCCTTAATTCAAGGTTTTTATACCACAGGGTTTTTCCTTGATAAGGTTTTTAATGAAGCAATGTCTCGTTCGTAATGATGGACATCAAAATGGGAGTGATAAAAGTATTCTAGTGGTAAAGAAATTGATGTATAAGTCATGGTCATGGACTTGAAGTCTAATTAGATTTATGTAACTAATATTTGTATTTATATTTCCCAGTTAGATTTGCCTAAAAATAGATGTTAGTATTCTTCATTGTATACTACAACTCATATTCAGAAATACAAAGTTTTGTTCTCATATTCCCTCTATCTCTATTTTCTTGTTTTTATTATCTTCGTATTACTCAAGCTATTAAGGTTGTTTTATAACAGTTAAAACATAAAGTAATTTAAAGCTAAATTAGTTTATTAAAATCCTGGAAGTTGCAATACACATGTAAATAAGGTCAAATGCATCATTACTCCCCTTAACTTATCAATAAAAGTCGGATGTCACCCCAACTTTCAAAAGAATCATATATCCCTCTCAACTTAGTAAAAGCGAATCACTTAACCCCTCAAACACCACATGTCAAAATCCGGTTAGTTTTAATTTTCAAAGATGTCATTTTTCGAGTTTTCTCTCCCTGACCAGAATTTTGACACGTGATATTGAAAGGATAAATTTGTGCATTTTTTCCAAGTTCAGAGGATCGATTAAAACTTTTGAAAGTTAATATTTTATATTTGGCATATAAATAAATGTTATATAAATGGTATTCATGTACATAACATAAACGCCAAGTTGCATGTATAATGAATTACTGCTTCATTTAAATATGAAATACTGTTGTATTCATTTATTACGTCTAGTATTCTAAAACAAAATTTTTGTATACAATAGTTGTCACATGAAATTGATAGTATATTTTATCAACTCTGCTAATGTTGTACAGAATAAAATAATTATAATAATATGTCATCCTCAATATATCAGTTTATAGAGCCAATAATTCCCATTTAAATAATACAGATTTTCTTCTTTTTTTTCCATTGTGCAGTCTATTAATTATTCTATGGTCGCATGTCTAATCGAAATTTCTCTATTGCTTCGTCAGAACTTTGTTTACACGGTGCAAATTTGTATAGCAGAAGAGTTTTTTTTAATTACCAAATTGTTGTTTTCTTTTGTATGTACAAAAATTTTAATTTAAGATTTAGTTCTTAATTATTCAAAAGATCAGATTTTTTAACTTGTAATAAGGATATTCTGTACCAGTTTTGTCATATATAAAACTTTAGTCTATTTATTTTATTTGGACCTTCGTAAGTACACATTTGCAAAACAAAAATTATGTGTCCCTTTTACCTGTGATGTTAACTTTCTTTGTTCACAAATGCAATTATAAATTCTACAAAATTTGGTTAAAATGTCAAATTAATACATATTTGTAGATTTCATTACCAACTTGCTTTCCCTTCGTATTTAGAAAAACAAGCATTGTGATTGTGTAGGTCCACACTTTTTCCATCTACACCTACTCCAAGTGGGGAAAAATGGTCCAATTTTGAGAACCCTCTTTTTCTTAATTTTTGACTACGTTTGATTGAATGTCCACATCAGTTTCCCTAATTATCATCTTAAACAATAATTAAGAAAACCAAAAAAAAGAGATCTAGAATCATGTATCTTTTTCAAGTAAAAACACTCATTGGATCCCATTACAAGCAAAGTTATACAAAAAATTTACAGCGGTGGGGCACCATGGTTACTGCCACCGTCAGCCACCGCCTGCCATGCTGATGCCGCAATCAGAGGGCGGCTGTGCCACCCAAGAGTCAAACACCCTTCATTCTCCTCCACACAATACCCCTCCGACGAAAATAGCGTCAAAAGCATACTGGCTTGCTTAAAGGCATTGGATCCCAAATGCATCGGCTTGAACCCGGCTGCTTTGAGTCGGGTTCTCCACTTGGCTAGCGGCTCGTGCCGCTCCACCCGAGCCCAACCCTCACAACTAACCACGTTGCATATTTCCCTTTGTATGTACATCTCGGCTACAACTTTATCAGGCTGAACAGAGCAAGCCTCCAACGAATCGAACATGGTTGAGTAGTAATAAAGCGCTTCGGTGAACCGGTCCATGAACCTGGGTTGGTTATGGTTCGCTTCCTGCTCAACAAGAGTCATGATTTTTGGGTTTAAAGTACGGATCCAGTTTAGAACCGTGTCTATTGATGAAGTTCGGGTCGGGTCGGATCCGAGCAGTTTGTGTAGTTGCATGATTGAATTAACGGCCACTGCTTCTTTGGGATTAACCTGGAGCATCCATGGCTTGACGTCTTCTAGCCGGGAGGCTGCAACTCCCCGGAAAGCGAACCGGACGTTGACTGAGCCGGCCAACTCGGCGAGTCGGAGACCGATTTCACGGAGCGAGTCACGGCCATCTGATGAAGGTGGGCCAATGCCAGTTAACCTAAGCAAAGGGGGCCCACCTGGGCGCAGAGCTAAAGCCTGAATCAGTGCTGGCCATTGTAGTCCGTGCATCAAGTTGAAATCAACCACGTGGACACAACCGTGACCGTCGAATGCCTCGAGAATCGCTTGATTAGCTGTAAAATGAGAGAACTTCAAGTACGGACAAGCCTCGTAAAAGTGATGATACAGAATCTCATTTTCATGAGAACTGCCACCGCCAACGGAAACAGCCGGACGGAAAATCCGGCGACTGAGAGCGTCGATAAAACATCCGGCAACTTTTCCGATTCCAGATCCGGTGTTGACTCGGCTCAACAGCGGTTGCATATTCTCTATCAAAGATCCAGCCAATACTAATTCCCCTCTCTCAACAGATTCCGCACACGTCATCAACATATGAACTAGCTTAATCGCCGAATCCTCCTCCACCGCTGCAACTGCCGGAACAACCGTCAATCGACTGTTCTGTTGCTGCGGAGATGAGTTCTGAACTGCGCCGGTTTCAGTCCCCCAAGAGCCATCGCTAGAATCCGGAATGAGATCTGATAGATCAGAAGGTAGAGAAGGAAGAGGCTGAGATTGATTAAGCTCAGTGAGGAGAGAATCAACCCAAGAGGAGAGATCTGAGGGATTATAAAGAACAGTGTCGGAGGCTAGGGCGGAAATATGATGAGAATTAGGAGAGTTAAGCATGGCGGATTCAAGGCGTTCAAGGCGCTGGGCGACATGGCGGAGATCGGTGGAACGAACTTTGTATCCGGCGCCGGCGAGTAAGCCGTCGATTTCAGGCGGTTTAGAGAATGAAGAAGAAGAGGATGGAGGAAATCCGGTAGCGGAAGAGACATCGGAATGGTAGGGAAGCATCGTAGAGAAAGGAATGGAAATGAGAAGAGAAATCAAAGAGACATGGCGGAAGAGAAGAGAAGAGAGTAGAGGAAAGAGTGACAGGTGAGGAAAGAGAGGTGACGAGATGACATGTACTAAGTACTAACTATCTTTCTTATATTTTTTTTTATTTTAATATTTACATCAATTCATATATCCGGCAAATCGTCAATTTATTTCTTATTTAAATTTTTTATAAGAATCTCGTTAAATGTGTTTTTAGAAATGAGTAATGAATCCGTGTAAAAAAATTCAGTTTTCTTTTGTTATTTTCTAAATAATAAAGCAATTATATAAAAAAATGTATTTATATTATTAATTCTAGAATGTACACGTAGTCGGTGAATTTAAAGATTTATGTGAAACATCGCCACAAAGCTTAAGTACTTCCATACACATACATCTTTACAATAATACATACTTCTATAGATTTTGAATATTTTTTGAGATCCTAATTTTGAAGCAATTTTAATTTGTATTATCTTAAAAATTACAAATCTTGCACGTATAAAATATTTTATTGTAATTTATTTCCTACACACATGAGCTTAGAAAATGAGAAAATTATAGGCTCAATTTATCATCCAAATACACGAGCTGAGCTGAGCCCAGACATGCTCGGTCTCGATTAAGCTCATTAACCACTTTAGGCATCCATAATACTACTCCCTAGCACATTGGTTAGTCCCAAAAGAACGAAAACCGTATCAAACAACAAGCTCGAAAGCAACTCATATTGAACAAGAACCATCAATAACCCCTCTTACTTAAAACATTTATTGTCGAAGACAACTAGTTTAAAAAAAAGATTAATGAAAACTTTGTTTTCTCATCATCATTTAAATCGGCTCTCATTGTTTAAAGAAGCGACCAGTTGCGAACCTACCAGTGTTGCTTTATAACGATATAAACCAATTACTCGAACTTGATAAGTTTTAAAAGACTATATCTTTATATCAGTTGTTGAACCCAAGTTAATAGTACTTCATTGTACTTAAATATTTTGAAAATAACAAACTGTCTAGGATAGTGAAATTAATTAAGTACTAAGTAGACTCTTAATTAAACAAGTTATACTTGAGTTTGTTTTAGGAAAAACAACTCAATTTACTTAGTTTTAGTTAAGTTATGAATTAGAGTAAAAAAAGTTATCTCAAGCTGAGTATTACACTGTTTCTACGATATAGACTCAACGAAGCTGAGTTGCTTTTATTTTATAAAAACTCAGTTCTTTGACACTTAAGAAATATATGACACAAATGCTTTTAACGTTGTCTATGAGGGATAGAATATTCCTTTGATGCTTTTTAGGGAGAAAAAGAACTGAAAATAAAGAAGATATTCAAGTGGTCATCACAACGAAAAAGGTGTCAATACGGAATGTAGGAGAATCCACACTAAAGTCCAAGAAAAAAGGAATCCCCTGTTATGCACCGTTTTTTAATGTCTCCGCGCAACTCTGCAACGCCAACAACCAGATAAATCACAAGCTCCCACGTTGCATCTCTCACACCTCTCTATCAGAATAGAATTTCTTAAAGATAAATGAGTTTTTGATGTAGTAAGATTAACGGATTAATTTCGCACCTCAAAGTTCGAAATCTCTATCTCTAAACATCCTGAAATTTATTTCAAATGGGCAAATTAAAAAGATATAAAGAGAAGAGAAATTGAAGACAAAATCAGAATGAGAACTTTACAACGGCTACTTCCAAGAACGTCAAGTATAAATAGAAGACTGAAGCAGACATTCAAGCTTGGTGAATCACCTCGAATTTCTTAATAGCTGAAATACTATCAAAATATCCCCGGCATTCAGAAATTCCAAATCAAGCAATCAAAGCAAACACAAATGTTCCAATCAGTTTGTAATAGAGAGAATTAATCGTAGATATAACATTGTAAAAGATTCAACATATTTTATAAGTTGAAATCCTCTATTCGCATTTTTATTCAAATATTTGAGTGATAATTTAGGAAGGGTACCTAAACTGTGGATTAAGAGGTAGTTAGAAAGGAAGGTACTTTTTGTAATCATTTTTAACCACTATAAAGGCTTCTTCGCCTAAGGAAGGAAAGATACACTAGTGGATTATAGCTTGGAAAGGAATCCGTGGAGTGGAGGTAGGCTCGGGGCTGAACTAGGATGAATATCAGGTGTAAAAGTTTCTAACCTTTATCGCTTGTCTTTATAGTGTCATGCTCATTCATCATTCTCTTTGTTTTATAAGTTTAGCTTGAAAAACCAATCCGAGCCGAGTAAAGTACTCAGCAGCAATTGAAGATAAACTAAGTTAGTGAAGTTGAGTAGTTTATAGTTTTTAGACTTGCACTTAGCATAAGTTACTCAACACGCATCTAAAAATTGAACCTGGAAAATAATTTTTATAAACTCTAAAAAGAACTAAGTAAAGCATTCACCCCCTCTGTTGTGTTTATTAAGCTATATCGAATCAACAATTGGTATCAGATCGAGTGCTTAACTTACAGACTCGCCATCTTTGAGTTAAAGATCCAAAATGGCTTAAAACAGCTTTAGCTCCAGCTCAGGACATATTGTACTCCTTAAAGAATGAATGTATGCAACCAGGCCTCCACTATTTGATGGTAGTAATTATATGTTTTAGAAAAACCCCATGAAAAAAACTTCATTCAGTTACAAAGCATGCAAGCATGGCTAGCTATCGAGCTTAGCCCTTGAATTCCAAATGTTGTTGAGAATGGGGTACGAGTCTCAGTTTATCCAGAAGATTACGATGATGCTGACCTAAGACTTCTCAAGAAGAATGCGGCAAGCATCAAATACTTACATTGTGTGCTAGATCTTACAGAATTTAATATGGTCTCGGGCTGCAAGATAGCCCAAGAAATCTGGAGAAAGCTGGAGATCACCTACGAGGGGATGGACAAGGTCAAGGAGTCCAAGATCAACCTCATGCTCAGAGAGTATGAGCTGTTCTAGATAGGCGCAACAAGGGTATTCAATCGATGAATACCAGGTTCATTAATATTATTAATGAATTGAAAAGATTGGGCAAGAGTTCATCGAGGAAGAGATGGTGAAGAAAATTCTCTAAGTTCTCACTGTAGAGTGGGATTCCAGGAAGAGCGCGATCAAAGAGGCTTATGACCTAAAGACCTATAGTTATGATGAGCTCATAGGCACCTTGCTAACTAAAGAAATGTCCCTGAAGAAATATACCGACGACTCCAAAATGAGTAAAGGCAAAGAGAGAGAGGGCAGAGCCATTATCCTGAAACCTGACTCATTAAACGAATCCACCAATAGTGATTCGGATGAGCAAATGGTACTTCTGATGAGGCTATTCAAGTGCTTCATGAAGAAGGACAAGAAGTTCAACAAGAAGAAGTTTCCCAGTAAAATCAAATCAACTCAGCACCAACGTGGAGTTGAGGAAGGACCCACAAAGGAGCACAACAAAGACATTAAGTGTTTTGGCTGTGGCGAAAAAGGCCATATTCAATCATCATGTCCAAACACCAAGAAGGATATATATAAGAAAAGGTTTGCCAAGAAAAATACGGCACTTGCTCCCACCTGAAGCGATTTTGAGAAATCTTCATCCTTAGATGAAGAAGCTACAAATTCTACCAACCTCTGCTTAATAGCGATTGAGAAGGAAAGGGGTGAGAGCTCAGCATCTACATCAAAGAGTAGTTAATCTACTGTTGTAGGTGCTTCAATCTAAACACCAAGGAGCAGCTAGGAAAGTTTGATCCAAAGGCTAATGAAGGTATCTTTCTAGGTAACTTAACTAATTGTTACACATGATGTATGCCCTACAGGCAATTAGGGCGATATGTCTTTATTAGCTATAATGTACAAACAGTTTTGAATTATTAATAATCAAAGGCATTTGTTACTTATCAATTCTTCCTTTTATTTGTATCTCACTGATATCATATATATTTGGATATGTATATGCGCATTGATGAAAACAAAGCCCGTGACTAATTCATAGCATAAAAGTGCAAGGACATAGTGGGAGCTATGTGGAGTGAGAACTGCATATACGTGTTACTATGAATAGTCTAAATATCCCTAGTCATAGTTCCATTAAGACTGGATATCAATGAGCGGAATGACTAGCATGTGTAGGCTTACTCCTTGGATTAGTTCCAAGCGACCGATCTCACGAGCTGAAGGTGGTACCTTGAGTTAACACATGAATGTATTCGGGTAATACATTCGAGATCTCAATAAGACAGACACTCGGAAATAACTATATCCATGTGTTGGTGTCATGTCTTATTGCAGTAGCAGTACGAGTATCCTCAAACCTGAGATACCGGTTACCTTATGTAGGAGTTGCTATACTTTGGGTTATACTTATTTATACCTTGGCGATCAGGATGACACGGGTGATTACGGGTATAGCGATGATCACATGTTGGTAAGTTGTGTAGTCAAGATGGGATCCATCGCTCTTGATATAGTAATATAATGGAGATGTACCTTAGGGCCCCTTGTTGAAGTGACACACTCATAAACCTCTAATCAGAGTATATGATTGATGGAACGGGTTTCTAGTCAATCAAGATACAAAACTGCTAAGTGGTATTCTTCGTGAGCAAGTCTAATTCTAGGATAGCTATGGCTATTACATGAGCTGATACTTAATCCGAGCTCAATAAACTGGATGGTACTTAACCTGATGGAAGGAGTATATTATACTGGTTACTACTACAGAATCGGATCAAGTCACAGGCACGCGACGTTCCAATTATCGGGGGGATTATACGCTTTTGCTAGAAAGCCCATTTGATCTTCTAGAGCTATCAGGTTCCATAACGGTTTGGAACACTGAGCTTATAGGTTCCCGGGTGGGAAGCTAAGTTTAGGTTAACCTCTAGCAGCTCTATACTTTGGGATCCTATGAGGTCACACACTTTGGGTCTTTATCGAACCATGTAAAGAACCTATGGACTGGGTCTATATCGAAATTACAACTTGTGAAATCAATGAAAGGAATTATTAATTAATTAATAATTCAAATGAATAAAGAAAAGATAGGGAAAAGGTTGTCAAAGCGAGCAAGGGATTTTTTCCATTGCAAGTGGGCCCAAAAAATAACATGGGTTATTCTAGGTAAGGCCTGCGCGGCTACTCCACGAGTTGAGAAGCTTGCGGGTCGCTAGCCTGCGGGGCAAGCCTAAGTGCTAGCGAGATGCAAGTGCGTAAGCGCTGCCCATGGCAGTGCTTACGCGAGCTTGCAGCTACAAGCCCATGTTTGCGGCTAAGGAGGGAAGCCCGCAAGGGCTTCCCTCATGAAACCCTTGGGTCAACTCGTGGGTTACCCTACCTACGCGGTTGACCTGCCTACATGGGATAGAATTTATCCTATCCCATGTAGAGTTAGAGGGGGAGTCTAACACTCCCCCATTTTCCCCTATAAATACGCTTTAGCCTTTCATTATTTACACACCAAAAAAGCTTTGAGCTTATTTCTCTCTAATTTCTTTTTCTTCTTCTTTTGTTGTGCGAGATCCTCCATGAGTTTCTCCAAATAATCTGAAGAGTTCTTTTAGAAGGCTCTAAATTTAAGTGATCCTTCTATTTCGAATTTTCGGGTTGATTTACGAATAGTCTAGCAATTGCTATTAATCGACGGGTTCTACCTCTTTGAGGTTTTAGTCGGTGAAGATTCATGTGGATCAAGTCATAGAGGCTCTCCTAGTTTGGAAGCCAATGCTATCGGAATTTCTTAAAAGGGAAAGCCAAAACCAAAGAGAGATCAAGCACGCATCAATTAGTAATGCTTTAACCTTTTAATGCTATGTTTCTTTTATATGTTTTATAAACCTAAAAGCATCTATGGAACATTTTAACCTAGATTATAATAATCATGGCATGCTTAGGAGATCCTTAAGTTAATTTTTAGTTTTTGAAATTCCACCTTATTATCTATGCATGTTCAATTACTGTCTTAATTAACCAACACTAATATAGGGGCATATAGAATATTTGTCAAAAGGACCAGCTTGTTAGAGGAGTCTATGCATGTAGAATTTGATGAAACTAATAATGTTGATAGACAAGACCATAGTAGCAAGAATACTAGGAAAATTACTGCATCTCTTAGAATTTTCCTATAGGTAGGGTATCCGAAGTGCAACACACAGATTTAGTAGGTGAATTTATCAATTGTAATGGGCCAAAGATAAGGAGGAAGGTACATAAAATATATGCTTTTCTATACAGTTCTTGTATTCGGCAACTTGATCACTCATTTATGCAGATTAAAGAAGCCAAGGGGGGAGTTCTATTTGTTGATGAAATGTTGATAGGTGTATAATTACACTTATTATTATAATAATTTTACACATTAAACACTATAGTTTAAGTCATTTTTATACTTCATATAAAAGATTTCACGTGGTATGTAGTTGTTTTTTTATGCAA
>CATIWQ010881573.1:0-10090 GCA_949673415.1 Euphorbia schlechtendalii | reverse complement strand
TATATATATATATATACATATATATATGTATATATATATGTATATATATATATACATATATATATACATATATATATATACATATATATACATATATATATATATATACATGTATATACATGTATATCTATATATATATATGCATGTATATATATACATGTATATATACACATGTATATATACATGTATATATGTATATATACATGTACATGTATATATACATGTGTATATATACATGTATATATATACATGTATATATACATGTATATATATACATGTATATATATATATATATATGAGAAATAGAGTATACCAGCCATAGTATAAAATCCATATGGATGTTCTTCGTAGCCAAACATTTCCCTGAGCTCCTCCCCATAGAACTTGTACACAAGCATCCCCAACAATGCGACAATCTATTGAGACAAATAAAAAATAATAGAATACAAGTCATTGTGGAAATTATATTTTACTCTTTACAGAGAAAGAGATAGCAAGACTCTTAAAATAAAAATGCCCAAGAAGTTGGTACTTTATTGGCATGTAGCAGCATAACTGTTAGAATTTATAAGAAAAGATGACAATGCATGTGTTATTATTTTAACAGTGGAAACTAAATAGCTTAAATAAAAAGGTCTCCACGAATAGAACCCAAAATAATTGAGATACTGCAGTGTACACTTGACCTTTTACAGCTGCATGCATATGTAAGAGTAAGAAACTGCGATACTAGTGCAATCAAGTTCAATGGAAGTAATCAATGCAAAAAAAAAGTTACCATACCAGCTGAACGACAATAAAAATCAATGCATGGTCTCTGGCAACAAGGAACTGAAATTTCAACCTCAACCACCACCTGTCAGCTGGAACATTCGTACGCAATATGAACAATGCTCTGCACTCCGTACAATGAGCAAAGGCAAAGCCCTCCTGTAAAAATCATTTGAAGTGGAAAGCAACAAAATAAATATCAGTTACAACACCACAAGCTGTCAAACACGTAAATCCGCTGCTATAAGGTAGATATAATTGAGTCAACTCTAGCAGCACCTCAAAAATGAGGAAACTAAAACATTGAGGGCTTGTTTGGTTGGCGGAATGGCTATTCCGAGGAATAGCAGAAAACCAAATGAAAATTAGTAGAGTATTTGCCTAGAATCCGTAAACGAAAGAAATAGTTATTCCTAGATACTATAGGTATCGTAGGATAGCTATTCCTCTTCTTGAGGAGGAATAGCTATTCCATTATTCCTATAATATCTAGGAATAGATATTCTATCTAGTGACGAATTAAAGACGAATACTCTACCATTTATAACCTTTTTGCATTCATTTTTCTTCCTATTTCACTAAAAAGCCATTCCACCAACCAAACGAGCCCTAATAATCTATTGCTATAATTGCTAATCAAACAAACAAAACAAGCAAGAAAGATGAATGTTCACCTTAGTTGATCTCCAATTATCAAGACATGACCTGTGGACATACTTCTGAGTGCCTTTGCAATGGCATGGTGCAATTAGATCCTCTCCTGAGATATATTACAACAAGGCATGACCTACTTAGGATTTCAACGGTGCGATGGGTCTACATTAGGCTTAATGCATCAATAAATACCAGAACTTGTCCCAAAAAACCTACTACCCCCCGGAACTTTCAGAGTGATCCATGACTCCCTTATCTTTCAAAAAATGCACCACTTTGCTCCCTGAACGCCAAACATCAGCTTCTGGTTAGTTTGACTTTTTAAAGATGTCATTTTTCTGATTTTATCTCTCCAATCAAAAGCAGACATGTGGCATTCAGGGAGCAAAATGGTGCGCTTTTTGAATTATGAAGAGTCCAAAAATATCATCTCAGCAGTTGTCATGCAAATCT
Organism: Euphorbia schlechtendalii; assembly: GCA_949673415.1. Taxonomy (NCBI): domain Eukaryota; kingdom Viridiplantae; phylum Streptophyta; class Magnoliopsida; order Malpighiales; family Euphorbiaceae; genus Euphorbia; species Euphorbia schlechtendalii. The sequence goes on along the minus strand of CATIWQ010881573.1, from coordinate 8,212 downwards.
ACAGCAAGTAAAGTAAGATACAAAAAAGGTACCAAGCAGAATAGGTAGTAAAGACCTCCAATATCAAGGCAAATGCGACACTGTGGTTGCTCTGGACTCACTAGATGGCAAGTTTCATCAATGTGAATACTTTCCAAATCAATAACATTGTGGTCCCTCTCTGTAGGTGTGATTTCAAATGAAGATGAGGATGATGACTCCTCAGATTGCGGCAAAATGTCAGACTGGCATAAGATTGGCTCAGTTTCTGAAATATCGTCCTCGTGACTATCATTTGGTACTAATGGCATTTCGAACAATACTCAACCAGCATCAAAGTGTAAGTATCATTGCAAAACCTATAGCTACTACAGCACATTTCAACAGAAAGTAAGCAACCTGCAAGATAGTTGAAAAGCGAATGATGATTGCACTAGCAGTAAAGAATGACTCAACTCATCAAAGAACCCAAAAATCCATGTCAACAGTCTGCAAATCTAGCCTCTTAAATAAGCCATAAATACCTAGCTAAATTACCAGCATAAAAAACAGAGATTCACACCTTATTATAAGTTGACTTGCCCAAAACAAAACAAATAAACTCATTCAATTGAATATCAATGTAATGTTAATGAAAGCGTGAATAACAGACAAAGAAGTAGACTTCCATATCAAAATCAACCACAATGGCTCACTTATAAAGAATGCCAATGATAACCGTAAGTAACATGATACAAGCATTTGACTCAGTATCACCACAGCAGCCAATAGCAAAACTAAAAAGCTTTTCAATTCGCAATCCATACAGTTTTCCAATTAGTAGAATAAAATTCACCGATCCTAACTTCAAACCCTGTTTCTTGATACAGAAGATTAAGGCCCTTTACATGTACAAAATTTGGGTAACTGGAGGAGATCACAAACAGCAACAAGAACACCCACGAAATGTAAAATAAAAATGGAGAAAAAGAAAAGGAGAGAATTTGGGGGAAAGGGCTGACCTGAAGAACAATTAGGAAGAATTGAAGGACTCCATGATCAATCTAAGCAACCCTTGATTGGTTTGGAAGAAGCTGAGGACCGAATCTGGACACAATTAGGGTTTGAACTTGGGAAGCAAATGTCAACGAAGCACAAAGGTTGGCGGAAGAAAACGCATCAACAGAATTTGCTCACATAAATGTTTCATTTTATCCTTTTAATCATTTTTTAATTAAATTCTCGATTATTTTCTTTTTGGCCATCAATATTTTACATCCCCAAACTTAAAATATTCATTTGGTTTAGCTGTTCGATTAGTTTTTGGTGTTGCTATCCATATGATTGTTGGGATTTTTAAACAATTGATATGTGGTAGATTTCATGGTGATTTTGTTAAAACAATTTACTTCTTTTCATTATTAGATATATGGTGTCAAGATTGATTCAATGATGATAAAATGTATTTTGATAAAAAATAAAATCATCATAAACTTGATATAAAGTTCACCAGGAATCGCCGGTTCCGGTTCGTAGTTTTCATGAACCTAACTCTAAACCTTATACAGGGTGTAACCTCCGGTTTCGGTTCGGAACCGCCGGTTTCGATTCAGGTTTTGACCCTGTTCAGGTAAGGTTCCGGTTCTGGTTCAAATCTTGATATATGTTAGGTATTTAATTTTAGACATTTAAATCTTAATTTATGTTAATTTTAAACATTTGGGTTTTAATTCATGTAAACATTAATATATGTTACAAGATAATATATTATCTTAAATATGTAAAAGAACATATATTTTTATTTTAAATCATTACAAGTATCATACTTCAATATTAAACTGCTAATTTATTACTTGCACAATCATACAACTTGATTTAAAAAAATTAAACTAATCAAAGCCATAATAAAAAAAAGCCAATCATGCGTGTGTTTAATTTGGTTAAATATCACTGTAATTATAAAATTATAATTTCAATATTGATGAGCCGAGTCTATAAATAAAGCAGTGAATATACATATCTTCTCACTATAATGAAACATTTTATAATAAGGTATTTTATTTACAATACTACTCGTAATATTTACATCTTTTTTTGTATGTTTTCAACATACAAATATATGTATATCAAGACATGGTCATGGTTCCAAAACCGTCAATTCTAATTTCTAAACCACCGGTTTCGGTTCGTAATTTACATGAACCTAAACCTTATATAGGATGGAACCGTTGATTCCAATTCTATTCGGTCTGGTTTTGACCCGGTTCGGAGTTTAGGTGGTTCTGATTTAATTTGGTCATGTCTACGTAACTCAACATTGCAGCTATTGATAATTTTATTTTATTTTTTTTATTGTAAACTTTGTTTTTTATAGTTAAATACAATTTTTTCAGTACTTCATAATCAAACCATTAAATTGATGTTCAATCAGAATATTACAATTGTTGAATGAGTTGCCAATTTCCCAATAAAACTTGGAATGGATTTTTATTGTGTATTTACGCTTACAACAAGACAAAAAGAAAATTCTACCTCACCACAACCGTATGTAACTCTAACTTGTGATATTTAAAATGATAGATTTTATCTCAACTACTAGGTTAAGTGATAGTTTTGAGGGATACAGTAGAGGTTTATAACCTTTTCCTAACGAATTCCGTACAATAAGAACTGAAACTTCTCCGGTGAACTCATTATGTGGGTTTAGATCGGGATATTATCTTAAGTACATTGAGCCTTTACTTAGCTTTTTACATGGTTGCGAACATAAAATTGATCAGTGATACATCAAATAGATAATATAAGTGACTGTTGTCTTGACTAAGTGACAGAGTCTGAATTTGTGGTCCTAAAAATCACAAGTTTAACTACATCCAGGATGAGAATTTTTTTTCTTGTAATTTAATATAATCACGTAATTTAGAAAAACAAATATTATAAATAGTTTCCGACTAATTAAAAGAAAAATATATGTGATGGCGATAATCAGTTAAAATAAAAGTTAGAGAAGTTTTTTTTTCAGCTATTGACTTTTAAGGAACTAGGCATGTCAAATTTTGTTATGCTTTATTGTGCTACCAAGAACTTTATTGGTCAAAATCAGGTTTCAAAAAATAAAATGGAAATGAAATTATCACATAAATTTGACAAGTCAAGATATGGAAATGATGTGTTAAATTTAGATTTAATAAATAAAGCTCTAACTATTTCATTATAATTCAACAATCTATTTCTAAGGCAGCATGTTTTAATTTAAAAGAGAGGGGTAATGTTATATTAAAATTTGACAACAAATAATTTTTTATTAGTAGGCTATGCATATTCCTCTGTTATCTTAACAATTTCTTATTTATAACACAAAAAAAAAAGTAGTCAAAAGGTTAATTGACATTTTCATGTAGCTCTCATACCAAGTTAATTATGTTAATGGCATTAGAAGATATTAATTTGATTTTCAAAAAATAGGTTGGTTGTTAGAGGAAACAGTTGAGGGTTTGAGGCAAAAGCATAAGAAAACAGTTTAGTTAAGACATGGGTAAAAGAGACCGTTAGGTTTATACCTAAAATTCAAACATGAAAAATTCTCCCGGGAAACTAAACCCACTAATTATACCTCAACAAAGCTCAAATCTTTGAACAACCCAGATGAATTAAAGCTTTAGGTTTGCCATCAATGGAAATTCCGACCAATGGTAGAAATAATGTCTCGATTTCTCCATCTTCATCTCCTCCAACTCCACCATCTCCCCTCCCGATTAGTGTCGGCCCAGGCAACCAAAGTTACAACTTTTCGCCCTCCCCCTCCCCTTCGCCGCCCTTTTCCCCCCACGTTTCCACTGAAAAGCTCCCTCTTTTGCCGGAAAAGTTGCCTTCTGCTTTCTCTTTGGATCGTTCTCCGCCGGAGGACTTGGATTCTGACACATCTTCTTGCCTTCAAGAATTGTAAGTGTTGTGTTTTTTGTACACGTATTTGGAGAATTTTTTCGTTGATTTTACTGCAATTTTTGTTGGTTTTGTGAACATTTTGAAGCAATGATCATAAAACCCAGATGATCAGCCTTGACTTGACTGGTAGTTGGGGTTCAATGGCTTTTGATTTTTCTTTGTGAAACTAACCAGTCAAAGGATTTTGAGATAGAATTTAGACTGGTTAATTTTAACTTGTATGTTTTTGTGCATTTGGTACAGGGTAGAATGGTTTTTACAGAAATGCTGCAATTGTTGTTCCAAATCTACGTGAAAGATAATTAACGAAATACCCAATTCTATTCTATTTTTTGGGCAACTCAAATTTTCAGACTTCATTCAAGTTTAGCCCTGCGGCGGCTTTTAATTGGCATTGTAGCAAAAAGTTGTTATCTTTGTCACCAAATCTTTGAATATGGTGGTGAAAGAAAAAATGTAGGCTTGCAAATTTGTAACTCAATTTATTCTGTTTATTTGTAATTTTATAGGTTCAAGTGTTTTAGCCACAAGTATAATTTTTTATAGTCGTGAGCGCGATTGGACGTAATTTTGCTTCTTTAATAGGCAGTTTATTATTAGAAGTGGAGACGGGTTAATGACGTAAATATCGGTGTAGCATTTGAAGTTACGAAAAACTTTATGTAAACCAGCTTCAACATGTAAAAACGACGGAACAAATAGCAAATTCAGAATTTTGCAACAGAATATCGGTACAGCAGCATGCATATAATCAAAGTTCGTAATAGTATAACCTTGTTAATCTTTCTTTCTTTGACAACTTTCTATCCAATAAAATCAATGTAGAGTTTGCAGTACTCGAAAACAGGCTTAAATGGCCTTGCAGCACATGGGGATAGTAATTTGAGAATATTTTGACAAACTCAACTTTGAGAACATAACTTAAGTGATTTCATGGGATCTCTAGTAACCAACTCGTATGTTGAACTTTGTGGAGAATATATAGTTTGTATGTAGCAATAGAATTACTTGAGATTCATGTACAACTTTTTTTTATGAGTCTTCAATGTCCTCCCTTGTCTTACTTTTTCCTTAGAAAACGACATTTAAGAGAAACCTTATGTCCTCTGGTAGTAATTTCAAGTTTGTAATAGTCAGTTCACAACTTAGTATTCAATAACTTTGTTTAACTCATGGTTTGTTTTGCAAACCTTTTGCCCTGCCTGCCACATAAATGCCACAGTTCATAAGGCTACCTAAATATGGCAAAATGAAATTTGTGATGAACTAAAACATGTAGTTCTCAGCGATCGAAATAGCTAAATTTGAATTAAAAAAAGTACATTTCTAGGATTTATTTATGGGAAGGGCCTGTTTAGAGAGAACCATAAGATCTCTGGATAAAATGCAATAACTGTAAAATACAACTGTAAGCAACTACCCAGTCTACAGCAAACAAATGCCAAATAACCAACAGAAAAAATAAACACGCACTCAAAACGGGGCTTATTACCAGCCCATAGCACATAAAACACAAAAGACTGTCACACCTCTGTGTCACGTTAGTGACCTGTACTTGTTTAGAAATTAGAATTACAGTTGAAAGAAGAAATTAGAGGAAGAGTAGATAATAAAACAGAGGGCAGAAAGAACAGAATTAGTAGAATAAACAGAAATTAGGCTCTGTTCTTTTCGACTCATTTGTCACTATACTGAATTGAACTGAAATATATTTAATTTAGTATAAATTTATGGGTATGCACTACTTATAAGTACGCAACTGAACTGAATTAGTTAGTGAATAAGTTGAAAAGAAGAGAGCCTTAGAAGAGAGAGAATAAAAGAGCAACAGGGTGATAATATTCTAATTTTGATTAATTCATTGATTTATAACCTCTCCTTAAAATCAGCATATATGTTATATAAGGATTGAGCTAAGAGATTATTGGACAGCTGTTCAATACAAACAAAATACCACAGCAGAATACACATGGCCGAATAATCCTTAGGGTATAAGGACTCATCTAGCCTAATTAACTACTCTAGAATACTGAAATTAAACTCCTAAAATATTTATTTCTACTACAAGATCTATGGCAAATATATTCTGATTAAATGCAGAAACTATTAGTCAACGGTGATAACATAAGAGATGCAAATGTATACTGATAGAGATAGTATAGGTGACAAACACAGAAAATGAATCATTACTGCAAGATCCAAACATTTTCAAAAACAAAAACAATTATGCTAACCGTAGAACTTCAGAATTTTACAAGACCAGTTCTCCAATCAAAAACTTAAAAAACCAAGACCTTGAAGAAGAATACAGAAACATGGGTCAACCTACATGAATATGATAAGTTAATGCCTGTTTTTTAAATATCCACCTTTTTTTAATTTGACCACGACTAGTTAGTATCATAATAAAGAAAGACGTTTCAAAATGTTCAAGCGTTTGTTTCTTCTTATTGCTCCTCACGGTCTGCATCATACAAATAAATAAATAAATAAATACGCATTTAAAGCAGAGAGCATAACCTTAACCGACATTTACAGCAGCTCGGAGGTCCAAATTGAGCTGCTGCACCACCGTCTGCGGTGGCTGCTGTTGCTCTTGCACACCATCACTTCCTTAACCTTTCTTTTCTCTCCCTCCTGCATTATGCAATAAGCTCTGGAAAACTGAACCACAGAGCAAAACTATAAACAAGCAAATTATTTTTTCTTTTCTATCACTTTACCGTTTTATTACCGTCATTCCAAGAAAATAATGATAGTTCAAACTTTTGTTTTTCAATTTATAGTTTAGTTTATAAGGTATTTTACAGTGTTCTGGGATGTTTCTCATTATTTATATTTTTTTATTTATGTTTTATGAATAGTTTTTTTTGAAAAGCAAATCAGATTTATCTTTTTTCTTTCATCGTATTAGATGATTTTAAGTTTTAAAAAATAAAAAGTTTTTTATTGTCCTACTTTTAAGTTAAATTTACATATAAAGATTTTTTAAGCAATAAGATGAAAAGTACAAGTAATGAAAAACACCCTTAACTATAAAAGTCTCGTTTCGAATCTAAAATCAAGAAATAATATTCATCAACTACATAAAATAAGTTATGCCACATATAATAAAGATTTTATGATACTTTAAATCAAAATAGAGCTAATAAATATAAAGAAAATTGTATCTCAAATTAATTTCTTTTTTGTGTAAACATTAATTAAAATATTTATAATTTTTTTCAAAATGTATATTATTATTTTTTTAAGATTTATTAACGTAATTCATATTTTAATTGAATTTTTTATTTTAATATATTTTGATAATGTTAAAACTTGAAAACAATTAAAATTTTGAAAAGAAAATAATTAAACTAAATTCTTTTAATATTATTATTATTATTAATATTGAAATATAACTTAAATGAAGTAAACGGAATATAAATTGAAAATAACATATTAGACTCTTTGAGAGGACGTAAATTATCGAAAAATGTTAAAATCTAGGTGTTAAGAATAACTAAAACTTAAGAATAACTAAAACTTTTACGGAGAAATTTTACTCTCTAGGGAAATTTTATAAATTGGTTGAAAGCTAGAAAAAATTTCAGCTCAAGTTTTGTGTCATAACTTATTTGACCAATTAAGTTTCAAATTTACCTTTTATACGCTCCAAAGTTTCTGTGCTCACCTTCTTTTACTTTCTATGCTTGTTTTTTAATTTTCTTATCTTATTTCGTCATTATCTCTTAAACTGCTCATTTTTTTGACATGATGCTTTAGAGTTTTTTGTTCGTCTCATTTTTATCTTCGAAACGCCATCCATTGTGATATACTTTTTTGAAAATATTTTTTCAACTGGTAAGAAACTGGTATATAAGTGGTATGTAACTGGTAGGATAAACAAGAAGTGTCAATTTTGTTATGAAAGTATGGTAGGTAACACAAATACATGTCAAAATTTTATCTCTATAGCAATAAACAAACAACTATAATCTTAAAAAAGTAATAAAAATGCATTAGAAAGTGATTACAACATATAAAAAAGAAATCTACAAAAGTATTGTATAAAAAATATTAGGAATCTAATATGTAACTGGTATGAAAAATAAAAAATGCCAAAACTAGTAAGAAACTAGTAGGTAAGTGGTAGGAAACTAGTATGAAGAACAAAAAATGTCAAACATAGTAAGAAAGTGGTAGAAAAATGGTATGAAGAACAAATTATGTCAAAATAATCTTGAAAATTAATTAAAATGCCTTAGAAAGTGATTAAAACATGTAAGATAAAACTATTGAATCAAAACAGTAGGAAACTAGCATGTAA
>CATIWQ010881475.1:0-21057 GCA_949673415.1 Euphorbia schlechtendalii | reverse complement strand
TTAAAACCCTAGAATAACCCCCAAATCAATCAAGATAGTAACTCTGCACAATTTGATTAAAAAAGATTGGGGAATTTGGGGGAAACAGATGAGGATCAGAGTGTTTTAGTTAAGAGAAAATCAAATTTAAAGAATGCATACGTTTGAATCAACGAGAGAAAGAGAGTGAAATTGGGGATTGTAGAGAGAAGAAGTAACGCACATAATGTAGGAGAGAGAACTAGAACATCTGGGCTTTTGAGTAGTTGGAGCAAATCCCTCTTCCCATTTTTGTGGTTTGCAAAATGTAAAGGAACGTGATTGAAGAAGCTTTGAACGTTTCCTATGAATACTCCGCAAATCGTGTTTGATATAATTAGTCTAGATTCTGGTTGTAATTAGTGTGGGTTATCCTAATTAGTAAAAGGGGTATTTTGTTAAATGGTTTACCTGATTGGGGTATTTTATTAAATAGTTGGGTGCAATTATGAAACTCATACTTAATAAGGGGTATTTATATAAAAAACCCTTAATGTTTTTATAGTTTATTTATTTTTTTTATAAATACATATTGTGTCCAGTTACGTAAAAGTTTTGTTTTACTAAACTATTTTGAATCGGTGTTTACTCAATTTCATATCCAAATATTAAATATAACAAACTACTTTCTTACCATATTTTTATTTACATTATTAGCTTTCTCCCCTTTCTCCTAAAAAAAACATGTGTTCAACATGTTTTATTTCGTTTTTTTTATTTTATCTTGCATTTTATCTTTCAAACCGGTCATATTTTTGCATGCCGCTATATAATATTTTGATCATCTCTTATCTTTCGAACATCATTCATTATGATATATTTTTTAGTTATTCGATATTTGTTATTAATCTGTTAAAAACATTGTAGAAATATGTTAGAAATCTTATATTTCGATGGAAATTTATTCAATATGTTATAAGTCTAGTAGAAATCTATACATGTCTTATAATGTTTCTAATAGGGCTCTACTATGTTTTTACCATATTTCTACCCTATTTCTTACACATGTAAGGTTAATGCAAAATGTTTGTCCTTAAAACACAAATGTGTTAGAAATCGATTAGAAACATAGTAAAAGGTTAATAAGTAGCTCGAATGAGTCATAAATATCTTGAAAATGCACAAAAGGAGATTTCTCATAGAATTATAAGAATCTAACAAAATTCCAATCGGATTCTAATACATATATGGTAAATGTAAAAACGTTGTCTTAAAACAAAATATGATAGAAAACTAATAGAGATCTAGTAAAAATGTTATTAAGTAGCTTAGATGAGTCCTAAGTATCAATAAAAATGCACAAAAGTGGATTTCTCATAGAATTATAAAGAATTTAACAGAATTCTAACTGGATTTTATCAAATATGTTTGAAGCTCTAAGATTTCATAAAAGTACATCAGAATGTATTTGTATCTGAAATCTAACAGAGATCTAATACATTTTGAACAGTTTTAAAAAAAATTTAGAAAAAATATATCACAATGGGTGGCGTTTGAAAACTAAAAAAAGAGATGATAAAAAGTCTAAAGTGGCACATAAAAAAATAAATGGTTTGCGAGATAAATGGAAAACAAAAAAAACATGTAAAAAACATGGGGTTGTTTTCCTAATCAAGGAGGCTGTTAATTTGTATGTATTATTGAGTATTAAGTGATTATGTAAAGTTGTTGTGGATTTGTAAATGGTTTAAGAAAACAATCATATTTTGATAAATACCCTACAAACTTTAAAAGGGGCGAGTAGCGAAACCAAGAATTAATACATTTGTTTGCAGAAGTGTACCAATGCTATAAGATTTTACATTGAAGTTACTTTTGTTTAACTTAGTTTAGTTCGATCTAATATACAGAAGTTCATCAGAGCAACAAATTGTTAAGAATAAACAATAAGCACTTTTTCCAAGATTTCATACCACCAAAACTAGTTCGGATCAATATTTCAATTTCAATTGATACAACATCAAAATCGATTTAAATACCTTTTTGGATCTTGTTGTATAACTCAAATGTCATATTTGTGTATGGCCTACTGAAAATGCATATTTGGTGTCTAACTTATTCAATTTTCGCTTATTTGGTGGCACTCAATACACTACGCCATAGATGGCCTGTCGCAACCAGAATGCTTGGTGTTGCATCTAAGTGTTGCGATTTTCGAAGGAAAAAAAGATTTTTCGAAACACATTTTGAAATGTGTTGCAATAGATATTTTTTGTTGATCAATTATACTTTCATCGCAACACTTTCAGTCTACCAGTTGCGAAAACCTTAATGAACAGTGCATAAAATGATGACGGGAAATCTCCAACTAAGTATTGGATGGAAAATTTTTATTAAAAAATAATTAAAAATATATATAAAGCACAATTCTCTCTCCTCTCATCTCCCTCACTCGAAAATTCAAAGAAAAAAAATCTCAACTCCCTTCTTATATTCATTCTTTCTTTCATCCACCTTTTCATGAATCATTTCCGAAATTGAAATCGACAATTTCTTAATTTGGTGATTTCGTCCGTTTTGTGAAAAGTTCAACCATTTTTTTCTCCATTTTTTTCAACACCTAGGTTGCTGGTGGATTCCAAAAATCGGGTAAGTCTTCTTCTAAATTTGTTCAATACTTTCCGAAATTGAAAACCACAACCCCCCAATTGTTGATTTCGTCTCTTTTGTCAAAATTTGTAGGATTTTTCTTCTCAATTTTTACCGAGATCTAGCTGCTGGTGGATTACAAATTATTGGGTGAGTTTTCCTCAAATCCGTGTGAATTTTTCATTGAAGTTTCGTTCAATGGTTTCACATGCTCTAATAATATTGAAAATAAACTTCATCTTGTTTGATAAATTAGGTTTTACTCATTTGGCCACAGAAAATAGAAGGGGGAAGAATAGTTTCCGGGTTTGGTATCTACTAGGCTTCTTAAGGTATTTACTACTTTCAGTTTTTAATTTTTGAAATCTAGAGTTAGGTATGTAATTGATTATATAATGCTTGGTCTGTTCCTGTGAATGATGCTTGGTTTGTTCCTGTTTTATTCTTAGATACTATTTGTGTAAATAGTTGCTACAGAAGTTTATTTGTTGCATTGTAATCAGTTCTTTAGTCTGAAACTTGTGTAAACACTTTAATGTACAATGAGCAGCATCAGTTCTGTTTATATGATAGAATCTGAAACTTTGATCTCGAATATGAGCTAGTTCTGCTTTTGTCTTTTACATGTGGATAATTGGTTACATTTTTGTGGTTACAACTTTGATCTTTTACAGTGATGTCGTTTTTGTGGTTGATTGGTTATATATATAATGTGGTTGATTATTTATATAATGTGGTTGGTTTAACCAAATTTATTATTTTTTAATAATAAAGTGAGACATATCAGTGCAAATTTGCTTGATGTTAAATGATATTCAAATCTTGCTAATTTCAACTAAACTGCAGTTTTGTTTAGTATAGTGATTACTCTTGCTTTTTTTGTTTACTTAATAATGATATGCATAATATATGTTATTTAGTAACTCAGTAGATAAATAATATGTGATATGTAGGTAGACTCTAAGATAGCATCATTCTTCACGTTATAGCAATGGCTAATGAAGGGAAAAAATGGATTCAATCTTTGCGTTCTAGTGATGAATATATCACCGGGGTGAATGCATTTTTGGAAAATGCATTTGCAACTTTTGTCAAAAGAACCCAGATGAGGTGTCCTTGCAAATACTGTCGTATTCAAAAATGGCATTCTTGTGATGTGATCTTTAATCATCTCATCTGCGATGGACCTTCTCCAACTTATATTCAATTCATCTACGATATTTCAATCATAGAGATGTCAACGCCGTCTGGAGATGACTTACAAATGATGCTTCAAGCTACTTATCGAGATGCTATCAATTGTGATGGGCAGAATGAAGGGCAGAATGAAGGGAAGTATAAAGGAGCTAATGCAGATGCACGAAAATTTTATCTGCTTGTTGAGGTGGGAAAACAGCCTTTATATCCCGGCTGGTTAATGTTTCTACTCTAAGTTTTATTGTCAAGATGTACCACATCAAGTGTGAATACGGAATGACTGAAACTTGCTTCACCGCGATTATGAAGTTTCTGAAGCTCACTTTCCCCCATGCCAACATACCAAAATCTTTTAATCATGCCAAGAATACCATCAAGGATTTAGGTCTTGACTACTAAAAGATGGATGCATGTCCTAATGATTGCTTGTTGTATTGGGGTGTCAATGAAAGTGAGGAAGTTTGCAAAATTTATGGATTATCTAGGTGGAAAGTGGTGAAAAATAACAGTGCTCTTATTAATGAAACCGAAGGACTGGTTCCACATATTCCAGCTAAGGTGATGAGTTATTTTCCACTAAAACCAAGGCTGTAAAGGATGTTTTTGTCCAAAGACTCGCTAAATTTATCACATGGCATGCCGAAGAATGAAATAAGGATGGCAAGCTAAGACATCCAACTGATGGCGAGGCATGGAAGGCTATGGATGCCAAATATCCCTTATTTTCTTTAGAAAAATGAAATGTCAGATTGGGTTTAGCGTCTGATAGATTCAATCCTTATCAGATAATGAGTACAACTCATAGCACATGGCCTATTGTGTTGGTCAATTACAATTTGCCACCTTGGCTAAGTATGAGAGCAGAGAATCTTATTCTTTCAGCACTTATACCTGGTCTAGAATCTCCCGGAAACAACATTGATGTCTATATGCAACCCTTAATCGCGGAGCTGAAAGATTTGTGGGATGTTGGTGTACAAACATATGATGTTAAGGCTGATGAGACCTTTACATTGCGTGTAAGTGTATAATGGACCATTAGTGATTTTCCCGGATTAGCGGTGTTATCGGGGTATAGTACAAAAGGTTTCCTAGTTTGTCCACCATGTAATTATGAGACCACTTCAATGCATTTGAAAAGTAGCAAGAAAATGTGTTACATGGGCCATAGGAAATTTCTTGATGAATCACACAAGTATAGGTTTGACAAGAGAAGATTTGATGGGAAAATTGAAATGGGAAAGGCTCCTACACCTTTAAGTGGAACTAACATTGAATTTTTACTAGTTGATTATGAGAATGAGTTTGGGAAGAAAAGGAGAAAGCGAAAGGCTAGTGACGATTCACCTTGGAGGAAAAAGTCTATATTTTTTGAACTACCTTATTGGAAATATAATTTCCTTAGATATAACTTGGATGTCATACATATAGAGAAGAATGTTTTTGACAATATAGTAGGCACTTTACTAAATATTAGTGATAAGACAAAAGACCACTTAAAGGCTCGTCAAGATTTGGAAGATTTAGGCATTAAAAAAGAGTTGCACCCTTATCCCGTAACTTCTGACACACGTCCTCCTGAGTATCCAACAAACATCTTTAACATGACGAATGATGAGAAAGACATATTCTGTTCTGTTTTGAGCAATGTCAAAGTTCCACAAGGATATGCGTTTAATATTAGTTTGTGTGTTAACATGAAAGAGAGGAAACTGTCAGGATACAAGAGTCATGATGCTCATTTCATGCTCCAATATTTGCTACAATTTTGTGTGTTGAAATCGTTGAAAGCTGAAGTTGCATTACCTTTTATTAGATTGGGTTCTTTCTATAGAGGTATATGCCATAAAGTTGTGGATTTGGGAGACATTGCAAAGTTGCAAGAAGAAATTGCAAAAATACTTTGTGAGTTTGAAGCCACATACCCACCTTCATTCTTTGATGTAATGATTCACTTGCAAATTCATCTTTGTAAAGAACTTTAACTTGGGGTCTAGTGCATACTAGCTGGATGTTTCCAATTGAGCAATATTTAGGCTAACTGAAATCATACATTCGGAACCAAAGTAAACCAGAAGGATCTATAGTTAAAGGGTATTTGGCTGAAGAAAGTTTGACGTTTTGTTCTAGATTTTTTGGTGGAAATGACAACTTGAAGGCATCTTCTGTGTTCGAAAGATCCAACAGTCCTAGTGAGGGGTATGCTTTAGGGATACAGAGAAACTAAGATGGGGAAAAAATACATTTGGATGATGATGCATTTGACAAAGCTCATTGATACATCTTATTCAATTCTGGGAATAAGGAAATAGAGGCATTAATCAAGTATGCAATTATAACTCCATTTCTTATTCACAAATAAAAATGTTAGTAAATTAGTATGTCTTGTTTTGTTACTCTATTCACATTTGTAGGGATCATCAAATATTGATAGACAATCAAGTCCAATCTAGGAAGTACAATAGAGAAAGAGAACACTCTATAGAATTCCATCAATGGCTTGGAAAAAAGTAAATAAAATGGATAACCCTTCATTGGAACTGGCAGCATTGGCTAAGGGTCCCAATCGGTCAATTTTGTGATTTAGTGGCTATGCAGTGAATGGATACAGATTCTACACAAAGCAAAGAGATGTTAAGAGTACAACCTAAAATAGTGGAGTCTTTTATTCAGCATTGAAGACTAGTTTTTCCAGTTCCAAAGATGAAAATCTGATAGTTCCAAATGTCGACTACTATGGAGTAATAGAAGAAATTATTGAAATTGACTATTGGGCATGCATATTGTTGTTTTGTTAAGGTGTTGCTGGTACCAGGAAGAAAAGTGTTGATTTGGTTTGACTCGGCGAACTTCAACAATTTATGCCAAAAAAATGATCCTTCTGTCATGGCTTCACAAGTTCAACAAGTATTTTATATTACTGATCCAATTGAAAAAGGCGTGCATTATATGGTGAAGAAAAATGAAATGGAGTGTCGTAATGAAGTGCAGCAAATGGATTATAGACCTGATATTTGATACATTAATAATCGACACTATTGTACATATTATGTTTTTAAATAGCTTCAATAATATTTCAGGTATACTAAATTATATGTGACTTTTACATTTTGTTCTGATTTGGGATTAAATCTTGGCTTGCTGTTATCATTTTGGACTTTCTTAGTTTCGTTGATTTTTTAAATATCTTCCTTGATTTGTTACCTTGATTCTGCCTTGCTCTTTTACAAATATTTGTCATTATTTTTCTAATTTAGGTAAATCTTGCATATTCAAATTTTGTTGTTATTATTTAACATAGGTACTCATACTTACCAATAAGATGTGGCTTACCTTTTACCACCAGGGCAAATTCCACAGCAAGGTCTATGTAGGAGGGGTAAAACATGAAGTCGATTCGGTCATCGACCCGGACAGATTTGGACTTTGTGAGTTGGTACAATTTATCAAAGAGGATCTTGGTTACACTAAAATCGGAGGAGTTTATGTAAGAGGGTAGTTTGGTAGTTGGGAATTTACAGGCGACGGTGATAAGATCATTGTTGATTACATTTCAAGGTTTGACGGTCGAGGCATTGTGGAATTCTACATTGACACTATTGTTGATCCATCTGTAGAACCATTGCCAAAACTACAGTCGATCTAGAGATGAAACCGAGACCAAACTTTTGTGAATGTAATAACTTTTTTATTTTACCATCTTTGGTTTTCTATGGTCACTATAATATAGTAATAGGTACACTAGTTCTCTGAAACTTCGATATTAGCTTGCTTGGGAAATTTTGAGATTAAAAAATGATATAGAAATTCTCTATGGTCTATAATTCCTATGGTTTCTGATTTGTAATATATCAAGTAGTTTTTTCTTGCCTTGAGCTATCATTTTCTCCATTATTTGCAAAAATATCTACAAGAAAAGGACTTCATTTGCCTAGGAATTAACAATTCTATCAAGTTTATTTGAAAAAGTCGAAGATAAATTATTTGTTGATGTGTAATTGTTAGACATCTTTTGATGATATAGCAATAGGGTTATTTGTTGGTTTAGTTTTGTTTACAATGATTGTCATATTTATAAAAACTTGTGCTTAGACTTCATATGAGGAAAAAAGTTGGATGCAAAGTACAAGTCAGTCATTAATAGGGACTATAGTAGAAGGTTAATCATTAAAAAGTAGGATCCAAAATACAAGTTTCAAAGTCATAGGGCTAGTAGCAAATGGTTTAAAAGCTGGTCGATAATAGTCATTGATCTATTTATTTCTAGAAAGCCATTGATCTTCTATTGTTTGTGACAATTGATTTTGTGTAATATTAATTTTGTGTTCTAGAACATTATCGTTTAATCTGAATTCTTGTTTAGTTGAGGTTTTTAGCTTAAAACTTAGGTAACTAACATAACTTTTTTCTTTTAAGATTTATGTAATTATGATGCTGTAGTTTCTTATATATACAAAACAACGAGCTCTAATTTCTATGTCATGTTCTGTTCTATATATCTTATTTAGCTCCAAACTTTTTAGATACAAACACAAAATTTCAAATCAAGTTAGCCATTTTTTTCAATAAAGTCCTTCGATTTTTGCATATTTTAGTCGTTTGGTTGAACTAAAATAAAGCTAAGTACAAGTGCTGATGCAGAAAATATGGAATTGAGGAAAGTTACTAGAATGAAGTGTAAGAAGTATGTGACCATAGCTGTAGTGAAAGCAGCCAGAGAAGTCGGAATTGAGGAAACAAGAGCAAGGAGAACTGCAGAAAATAAGGAGCGATTTGCTTCTCTTCAATTGAAAATGCTGGCTAATGGTTTGAGTGCTCCCGAAGGTAAAACTGCCGAAGACGATGCCCAGAATGATGGCAATGATGATTACAATCCAACCGATGAAGAGGGATAAGAAAGTGAAGAATCTGATAATCATGCAAATGTGTGTGCTTTGTGTTCATTTTTTAAAAAGTTGCATAATTTGTACTTTTATAACGTAATATGTTATATGCATGAAAGGGAGAGTTTGTATAAGGAGCGTGCCATAAGTCAGCGCACTGCCCGATCGCAATCAAGTTATGGTGGAGAAGAAACAGGTAATTAACTTGTTATGGCAGTTTACCTTCATTATTTTTCCTTCATGAATGACTTGTCATCGTTTTTTAGTCTTACTTACAACATGTCTTATTTTATGATTTAGGACGTGTAAAGGGAAGTCTGCAATTACGGGTAACAATGTTGTCTAGAAAGCTACCTCAAAGGTTTTGTTTTCTAATTATGTATATTTGAAACTAAAACTTATACAATTTAGT
Source organism: Euphorbia schlechtendalii (assembly GCA_949673415.1). Taxonomy (NCBI): domain Eukaryota; kingdom Viridiplantae; phylum Streptophyta; class Magnoliopsida; order Malpighiales; family Euphorbiaceae; genus Euphorbia; species Euphorbia schlechtendalii. The sequence continues at coordinate 11,958 of CATIWQ010881475.1, read as the reverse complement.
ATGCTATGACAAATTTTACAATCAGTCTTTTAGTGTATCAGTTGCTGCTTGGGCTATTGTTTGATTTTTTAATTTGTTTAAATGTAAGGTAAACAGTGCCGACAAAATCCCAGCCCGTAGTCCAGCTAGAAATACAAGGTCACAGCGACAAAAGTTTTCGAAATTGGTAATATATGAATTTGAAGTTATTGGCAAAAAAATTTTGGTGAGAAGATATATGAAATTTAATTATTTAACGGTTAAAGGTTAAGTAATTGCTTAATTTAATTTTTGTGTTTTAATCAGTCTTTAAAGGTTAAGTACTTCAATGTTGTGGTTTTTTGCTAATTGATTAACATAAATTTTTGCAAGGAGAATCATGAGGTAACATTCCAACAATATTGTTGAGACTCCAGAGTCTGTCATTCGAGAGTTTACTGAACCACTACAGTCACAAAGGAAGCTTGGGAATATGTCTGCATATTTAGCTTTACCGGAGTAGCAGAAGAAGGGAAAAGAAATTGCTAATCAGCCCTAACCTGAATCTCAACCTGAATTCCAAGGTTATTAAAAGTATTAAATATTTAATTTTATGTAGTTTCTGGTAGTTTGTTCCATGTAATTAACTTTGACATTGTTAAATTGTTAGCAACAAATGAAGCTGAAGATGAAAGTAATAAAAGAAAAGGGAGAGGCAAAACTAAGATGGATAGCATACATGCAAGGAAAGAGAGAGATAATAACTGTCAATGACAAGTTCCAACCTGTTTCTGATGATAAAAAAATCATTTCACAATTCAACTTGTTCTTAGGAATCTTAGGTAGGGAATATGTGGCCATCAATCATGTAAGTTGGCACAAGGTTCCTGATAAAGAAAATCTATGGGGATATGTGAAGGTTAGTATTTTTTGTGGGGATAAGCTTGTTCTTCATAGTTTTATTTTCAGTTATATGTTATATATATTACACTGAAACTTATAAATATTTTAGGCGAAGTACGATATCCATGAACGAGCAAAAAAACGGGTAATGAAAGCAATACGTGATGCTTGGAAAGTGAACAAGTCTCGTATCAAGGAACAACATTTCACTACTTATGATAATGACGACGATAGGATGAAGAATAGGCTTGACGCCATTACAATTGAAGAGTTCAACGATTACCTTAAATATTGGAATGATCTGAAAGTCAAGGTACATTTCAATGACTTAAAATCTATATTCCCTATGAATTTCCAATTTCAATTTATAACCTGTGCCACCGTTGTAGGCCCAAGTTGAAAAAATTACGGCGAATCGGAGGAAGAATATAAATCCACACACTGTGGGATCAACAAGTTTTGCCCAAGTCAACCACCAATTGGAACTGTTACTTCTGATTTAGAGCCACATTTATCAACTAATTTCATTTTTGCTAGAAATCGCAAAATGATGGGAAAGAGCCTTCAAAGGTTGATATGTTTATTGCGAATCATAAACGAAAACAAGGACGTAATTACAAGTTGGAATCTGATGTAATAACTAGTAAAATTGTAAGTCCATGAGCTATAGTATTTATGATTTAAATTTCAGTTAAGGGGCTATAGGATTTGTTTATGATTTTTTCTGATTTATGTATTGGGAACTCGAATGCATGCTGATAGTTTAGTCCCTAGATTGATTGCTAAATAACTGAAAAACCAAATTGTTGTTGTTATGTCCATTATTTAATCAAACCTGAATTTGTTACTAGTAATACCTGTATTGTAAATCCAGTTAATATGCATCTATGATTGTAATATTAATGAATTTGTGGCTCATTAGTTAAAGTTTAAACCTTTTATGTGGCTCATTAGTTAAAGTTCAAAACCAGTTTATTACAATTTGTGATTGTAATATTAATGAATTTGTGGCTAATTAGTTAAAGTTTAAACCTTTTATATGGCTCATTAGTTAAAGTTTAAATCCATCTTATTATCAATCTGTGATTGTAAATTTCATGAATTTGTGGTCATTAGTTAAAGTTTAAACTTTTTGTGTGGCTCATTAGTTAAAGTTTAAATTCAATTTATAATCAATATGTGATTGTAAAATTAATGAATCTGTGGCTCATTAGTTAAAGCTTAAATCCAGTTTATTATTAATTTGTGATTGTAATATTAACGAGTTCTTAATTTTTTTAGCATACCCTTGAGAATAAGTGCACGAATCTGGGTGCGAACAGTGACAGCGTTGAACAAGCGCACATGGCTGGCGAATCATCTCATGGACCAACATGGCTCATTGGCAGGCACGTATTGCCAAACAAAGTGCAGAAAGGAGATAGTAGTTCATCACAGCTGCCTGCCATGATTGTTGATGAATTGGTGGCAAAGGTCCAAGATAAGTTGCAACTGAATGTCGAGGAGATAGTGAAACTCAAGGTGAAGGAAAACCTTGTTTTGATTGTGAACCAAATTGCAGCTGATAATCGTGATCTTACCATTAATTTGGATGCCATCATGAATTCTGTTGCTTTTGATGTTGGAACTGGTACTGCTGATGATGTGTCTAGTGACACGGGTGATAACTAAATGGTGTAACTTATGCTGCTAAATTTTATGCACTTGTTGAGTATAATGCTTTGACTAGGAGTGTGTCTAATCTATGTCTTCACAACTTTAAGTTAGTTATATATGTATGTCTTGTGACTGCCTTCTGCATCAGCTATTGTGATGGATTACGGGACTAGACTTATGAATGCATATGTAGACATTTAATTTGGAGCATTGTATTATTGTGAATTTATTAGGTATTTGTGTAATATAAAATGTGGCTTAAAATGTGTTGCAATAAAACCACAAATGTGTTGCGAATGCGCCATCAAGTGTTTTGTAAAAATATTACAATAACTGGACAATACGTTGCTAATGTGCAGTGAAGTGTGTTTGTAAAAAGTGTTGCAATAACTCGACATGGTGTTCCAAAAGTTCAATTACATGTTTTACAAATGTGTTCAATAAGAGAAAAAAGTGTTTCAAATGCGACATAAGTGTTTTAAAAAAGTGTTGCGAAAACTGGACAAGGTGTTGCAAAATTGCTAAAAGTATTATAATAAAAGTGTTGCAAGAAAATAACAAAAGTTTTACAAAAAAAAACTAACAGACGTTAAAGTTGACAGCGACAGGTATTTTTTGCAACACAACATAAAGCATTGCAAGTACTAAAAAAATGTTGCGAAAAGTCACTTGTTGCAACTCTTTTCTTAGCGTTGCGAGAAAAAAAATGTGTTGCGAAAATGACTTTTCGCAAGGGAAGCATCACCAACGACTTTTTTCATAGAAAAGTGTTGCGACAAGTGCTTTCGCAACACTTTTGGCACTTCAGGCAACATTTTATTGTTATTGCGATAGACCATCTATGGCGTAGTGATATTTGCATATTTCATGTATAAATTATATAATTGTTATATATTGAGCGTTCATCTAACAAAACAAATAAAGTGAAATTTATATATAGTCATTTGGAGCATAAATATTTTGCTAACTATATATGAAATTGTTGACTCTTAGTCATATGTTAAGTTGTTAGTATTGAAATTATATATGTCAGACACCAATATGCAAAACATGAATATATCCCATGCACCGAATAAGCAATTTCAATATATTAGACACTAAATATGCAAAACTTGAATACGTCATGCATCGAATAAGCAATTTCAATATATCAGACATCAAAGAACATTTGAATTATATAACATGACTCAAACTAATGGATCGAAATCTATTCATATATGTAGACCCAATTTTTATATTAAGAGAATAACAAGTCCAACAATAGTGAATATGATAAATTTCACTCAGATAGTATTATTAAATTTTTTTTGTATGTGGCAAAATTTTAACTGATATGATTCATGACAAACCCAAAAAATAATATCACACACAACCAAACACATAATAGGATTTCAGTCAAAAATTCTATTATTATATGTGACTGAAGTTATATTATTGAACAAAGTAAATAGTAATAAATTATATTAGTCTCAATGATGTTTGGTTTGGATGAACAACACGTAGAATGCTTATTGAGGAATGTACGAACATCAAACTATATGATGAAGGAACATATAGCTAGTGCATTATTAATCTTAATGTTAGGTTAATTATAATATGGAAAAGTTTCTATTAAAATCACAAGAAATTTGTCAACCATATATTTTAAATCTAAAATGAATTAATGGTGAATGAGAAATTATAGGTCAGAAAAACATCAGTCAGTTTAACATGCTACATCTGTGTTTTGATACTGAGTTTCATCTTATTATTTTTTACCATATTATTATTTGGGATTATGAGTGTTCAATTCCATAATAAAATAATTTCTATTTAATCAATTTTATTTCTCATAACATTCGGTGTAAATGACCATAAATATGTGATTACAAAGGCTATTGACCATTAATGAGTGATTACAAAGATTAATGCCCTTTAAATAAAATTTATCCATGTTAATGTCATTTGTCCTATAAATACCATATTTTTGTAGCCTTCCAACTTACACTTTTTAGCGATGTTTAAAAAAATCTCTACATCTGCTCCGCCTAGGTTGATTTTTAAAATAGGGGAAAAATTTTAATTGAAAATTTGTGTGGGGGTTTTAATGAGAAAGATGAAATAAAGTTTTGGAAAGACTTGAGGTCTAAACCTCTAACCTACTTTACAGAGTCGCCACTCGGGTCAGCTCTTTTGGGAAATTCGGTATGGCCTAGATCCGTTAAGCCTAAAATGCACTGTAGTACAGAGATTCGGGTTCAAATGAGTTACTTACTTCGTTGTTATTTGACTTAATAATACATATATGTCACCACCTTTAAGATATTTTGATTATTCCTAGTCATTTTCGATTATGTTGACATTAAATATCACACACATGTGAAAAACGATAAATAGATAAAGTGATAAATAAATAAAGGAAAGTGATAAATAATTAAATACAAGGCTTCTAACCTAAAGGGGTTAAGGTAAAATAATAATACCATGGGTTAATATACAAATGATCTACAAGTACATTTTCATTTTCAATTGCAATACCCGAAGGAAAATAAAACCCTAACATACAAATAATCTAAATCTACCTACATCCACAAAAGTTAGAACGAGATATATAAAAAACATCATGGAATAGTTAGTTAACCAAATAAGATGCAAGCATAAGTTAGATTAAGGTGAATTGCGTGTTTATGGATTTAAAAGTGGGGAAATCGAGTTCCCCACACACTTTATTTGAAAACCGTTGATTTTAGACTCGATAGTAGACGAAAAATATAATAAAACGGGGTAGAAAAATTCTAGGAAGGCAAGTCGGTACCGGACCGGTAGGGCCGGCCCCATCGGGGGCCAATACTAATCTGGTGCTCTAGACCGACCGATCCCAGGAGTACTATGCTAGTATTTGCTAGACGGGCCGGTATCAACCTGTTAGGGTGCGCCGATGCTGGTCCAACTGGACAAGTACCGGTCTGTTCCCAAGACAAACTCGAAACAGAATGCAAACTAAAAACGGACAAAAATCATGCCAAGAATCTTCAAAAGCTCAGAATCTTACCCCTCTAACATGAATCCCCGACTTTTAGAGCCATATATGCCAAAAAAGAGATCTTCGAATCCTTTTACTTGATTTTTGGTAGGAAAAGTGAAGGAAAATGGATTTTAGTGAGGGAATAGGAAACATGAGAGTTAGATTTTCAGTTTCTAACTTAGAAGAACCCAAAAGGAAAGAAGGAATTTCGGAGAAAAAAGTCGAAAAATTGAAAGTGAGGATTTTTCCTAACTTTTCTCTAAATATAGTCTAAGGATTTTCTCTCTCTAAAAATTCCCAAAGTGGAAAATAATTGCCAACCTTGAAAAAATGGTCAAAAAGTCCTCTAAACCTAATTTTTAGGTTTATAAAGAGGTCGGTAAAATATGTAATTCAGTGTAGATTAAAGGGTTTTTTGAGAAAGGGTAAAAAAATTAAGGGTAAAATGGGAAAACAGAAAAATGGAGTGGCTATCAAGACAGCCAGAATCAGCCTTACCATGTGGGTAAGGTCGGTGCTGGTCTAGCCTAGAAACCACCAGGCCCTTAGCCCGGAACTCTGGCATCGATTCACTTTGGGGGATCGAGACCGGACTAATCCTGATCCGCTTAGCGAACTGGTATCGGCCCGTTCCCAAATTTAGCAAGGCCTATTTGGCTGGGAAGGGTAGGGAAAGGCTATATTTGGATTTTTGGGTACATTTTTTAGGATTTCGATGGTTTTTTTGGATGAATTTGGGTTGGTTCAAATGGTTTTGGTTTCTAAAAGGCCCAAGTATCTCCTTCAAACGTCTTGTAGCCTCAACATGAATCACTGGAATAAGAGAGTAAGTGAAAATATTTCTTATCATCGCTTCGCGAGAGGGACCAAGAATCTTGTGCTCATAGGCTGCCCCTCATGTGGTCACTACTGACATAAGTTAGAATGGTTACACGAAACGAGCAAGGGATAGAAATCCTACCTTGGATGGCATGAGGTGTCGAAGTTAACTTGAAGGTGAGAAAGTTCACCACTCGAAACTTAAAGCACGTAGTTATCTTCCTGATGAAATAAATGGGTTGTCTTTATTGACCGTTAGGTGGGAAAGTTCACCGTTCAGAACTTTGACGAAGAAATAACTAGGTTGACTTTGAAATTAAGTGCCAAAGTTATCCTTAGAACATGTACGGCCATCGTGCTCTTTGGACATCCCCAACATGGATGTTTTCTGATTTTCAAAATCACTTGGAAATAAATGAGTGCTAAATTTGACCTTAGAATATGGAAATTTCTTCATGCTCTTTAGACATCCCCAACATGGATGTTTCTCGATTTTCGGGATCACTTGGAAATAATTTAGTGTCAAAGTTAACCTCATAACATTGAAGACTATCGTGCTCCTTGGAAACCCCAATATGGATGTTTTTCGATCTTATAGAATCACCTAGAAATAATGAGTGCTGAAAATTACCTCTAAAAATGAAAATTTAGCCATGCTCCTTGGAAACCCCAACATGGATGTTTCTAATCTTACAGAATCACCTAGAAATAATGAGTGTTAAAGTTAACCTCAGAACATGGAAGACTATCGTGCTCTTTAGAAACCCTAACATGGATGTTTTCCGATTTTACAAAATCACCTAGAAATATTGATGCTAAAGTTGACCTCAGAACATGAGTGACCAATGTGCTCTTTAGAAACCCCAAAATGGATGTTTTCTGATCTTATGAAATCACCTGGAAATAATAGGTGCTGAAGTTGACCTCGGAACATGAAAATGTCACCACGCTCCTTAGATATCCATAGCATGGATGTTTTGTGATCTTATGAAATCTCTTGGAAATAATTTAGTGCCGAAGTTGACCTTAGAACATTAAAATTTTACCGTGCTCCTTGGACATCCCCAACATGGATGTTTCCCAATTTTACGGAATCACTTAGAAATAATTTAGTGCTGAAGTTGACCTCAGAACATGGAAGATCGCCGTGCTCTTTGGAAACTCCAACATGGATGTTTTCTAATCTTATGGAATCACCTGGAAATAATGAGTGCTGTAGTTGACTTCAATACATGGAAATTTTGCATGCTCCTACATTCCCAACATAGATGTTTCCTAATATTGAGGATCATTTGGGCATAATGAGTGTTGAAGTTGACCTCAAAACATGAAAATTTCACCATGCTCATTGGACATCCCTAACATGGATATTTCTTGATTTTAGAGATCACCTGGAAATAGCGAGTGTTGAAGTTGACCTCAAAACATGAAAACTTTGCCATGCTCTTTTGACATCCCCAACATAGATGTTTCTCGATTTTCGAGATCACTTAGAAATAGAGAGTGTTGAAGTTGACCTCAAAACACGGTAATTTTTCCATGGTCCTTGGACATCCCCAACATGGATGTTTCCTATTTTTGGGATCACCTAGAAATAATGGTTGGTTTGGAAACCTGAAAAATGCAATATATTTATTTTTTGGAGTTAGTAGTGTTAATAAGTGTGTTTTAACTCATTGATGGAAATTTAGGAAAAAAATATTTTTCACCTTCAATCAAGAGTTAAAACATGGAGAAAATAAATAAATGAATAATTGAATGGAAGAAATTCGGCTTGGTCAAAAAATATTGCGGAAGTGCCTTTAAAAAGGTTGAATTTGTTCCTATTGAGAATCTTGGCTTTGACTACTGAGGAAAAATGGTTCCCTTGGGGTTTCATTTAGAAGAATAAAATTTGGAGAATATATATTGAGTGAATAATGTGTAAGGCATGTTTTAACTCCTTGATTGACTTTACGGACATAAAAAATTTTACCCCTTCAATCAAGCGTTAAAACAAAAACAAAATTAATTAATAGAATTAGGCCTTCTTTGAAATATTTATCGAGGTATAATTGCTTGAATTATTGATTTCTAAAATGTGACGTAGCAAGACAGTGGTGCGACAAGGATGGATTTTTGGCAAGACAGTAACATAAAGAGGATAGTGACTAGGTAAGGATGATGACACGGTAAGATAGTAGTGCGGCAAGGATGATGACATGATAAGATAGTGGCGTGACAATGAAGGAGTCGCGGTAAGACAGTGGTGCGGCAAGGTGAAGTCAAGACAAGATAGCAACGCGATAATGATGTTGATAAGATCCTACGACAAATTATTCACATATATGTGCATGTGGATGAATAAATTGTATACTCACATGTATGTTATGTAATCCATTGATTACTTTTTTGTATGAATGCTTATATGAGTATATGACTATGCATGAGGATGTGGTATTTCTTTGGTTCCTTTGGCCCGGTTAGCTTATGCTCTTGTGGTGACTAAGAAATCTCGAGCGGTTGAAGTGGGATTCCTTTGGACTAGTTGACAGGGATGGACTTGGGTTAGAGTCGAAATTTGATTCAAGGTTGGATCGAAGCCTAATTTGAAGCTTGAATCTAGTTCTAAGTAGAATTGGATGAGTTTTCAAACTTTTGACACTCAGATCCCTCTTGTGTATGGTATCGCTAACGCTAACATTTGTCTTGAATTGATCCATTGCTATCGAGCCTCGAAGCTTACGAGTTGCTTCCCATTGTGACGATCTTTTTTGCGAAGACAGTTTGATAATATTCGTCCTTTATTTCTAGGATGGGATAAATGATGTCTTCTGCCATTTTGAAGAGATGTGATGAATTGAATACTTCTTCTTCTTTTTATTTGTTCTAATTTTTGCATAGAGTGCCCTCATGGGTTTTCAATCTATCGACATTGTCTTAACTTTTGCATAGACTACCCTTTCAGAATTTCAATCTAGTAGACTCATTTCTTACATAAGCTATCCCTTTCAAATTTTTAGCCTATCTTTTTTCTTTTTTTTTGTTTTATGCAAATGTCTTGCGTTACTTGTGTTAGTTCTCAACATAGCATACATGTATCCAATTATAAATATAGGCGTAACGATTCGGTAACAATGATGTTCTTATGAATGAAAATTGTTGATCTTAAACGGCTTAAATAAATAGCAGAGGGGGGGGGGTGAATGTAGTTCTTGGTCTTGTAAAAATTATTTTACCAAAATAAGTTTTTAGATGCGTGCTGAGTGCTTTGTGCTGAGCTGGGTCTAAAAACTATAAATTGTTCAACTTTGCTGGCACAATTTATCTTCTATCGCTTGCTAAGTACTTTACTCAACTTCTATTGGTTTTTCAAGCAGAACTTATAGAATAGAAAGAATGATGAATGAGACAACGCGGTATAGGCAAAGATAAGGTTAGAACTTCAACACTTGAGATTTTATCATGGTTCGGCCCCTAGCCTACCCCTCTAGTCCCCGGATTCTTTTCCGAGCTTAAAGCCACTAGTGATTCGTTACTTCCTTAGGTGGAGAAGCCTTTACATCGGGTAGATACAATTACAGAAAGTACCTTCCTTTTTAACTACCACTCAATCCATAGTTTGAGTATCCTTCCCAAACTATCACTAATATTTCTTTAAAGAAATTACAAACAGAGGATTTCAACTTATAAAATGTTGAATCTTTTACAATGTTAAATCTAAAATGCTATTCTCTCTATTACAAACAGATTTGGAAATTGATTATTTGTCGATTGCTTGATTTGGAATTTCTTGAATCTAGGAGTATTTAAACAGAGTTTCAGCTCTTCAGAGAAATTCGAGGCGATTCACCAAGTCTAAACATCTACTCAAATCTTCTATTTACAGTTGAAAGTCTTGGAATTAGCTGTTGAAAACTTCTCATCCTGATAGCTCTTCAATATCTCTTCTCATCAAAACTTACAAATTTTCCCATTTGAGACAAATTCCAGGATGTTTAGAGATATAGATTTTGAACATTGAAGCGCGAGATTAATTCATTACTCCAAAGCGTCAAAAAATCATTTATCTTCAAGCAACTCGTTCTGATAGAGAGGCGTGTTAGCGACTTATCTACTAATAAGTTTAATAATTGGTTCGCAAGATTTGGCTACATATTAATGGCGCCAAAAACTTATTCACGTAAAGTATAGGCGTTCTCAATACCTCTTATCAAATAGAAAAATGATGATAACTACAAGTATATAGTTGCGATGTAGTTTTAAAAGATATCGAACCGACAGGGAAGGAACCAAGTCTAAAGATTAATAAGGAAGATAGAATAAAGAAAATAAAATAGATTTGATATTTTAGACTGGAGGGTTAGAATGAAGAATGAGTAAATATAGATATGAAAGATTAGTGAATCCAAATATAAAGATTTTTCATACGAAATAAGGATAGCAGAGAAAACATCCAAGTTCAACAAAGATGTTACGATTTACTAAACTAATCTAACATACTCGGTTCAAAATACCCAGATGTTCAATTATTAACTACAGAGCAACACATGAAATAACTTTTCTAAACCTAGCGCAAACGAATTAAGACAATTATATAAACCTAGACAACGTCAATACTATGCTTAGTATAGGTCTCTCTCACATAGCCACATTTAGCAAGTTACCATTCCAAAAATGTTGGCTCACTAAACAGCGTTATATCACAGATCCAGTGATTATACACAATATTATTAACCCCGAAACTACTCTTAAAAGTAACGCCAACGCATATAACTTGATTAACATAAAAGAATTAGCATGAAATACGCATTATGACACATAGACATATCATAAATTTCGAAATAGAAAGTTTAAGTAGAAAGTAAAGAAAAGTTTTAAGGTATGCAAGTGAAAGCTAAAGTTGATCAAACCGTATCCACCCTTTAATGGGAGTCATCAATTCCCGCAATTTCTACGTCTGCTTTGAATTCGGTCTCGGCCCGTACAGAACCTCCACTAGGATGCTATTCTTTGCAAATATCGAACAAACGAATATTGAAGAATGAAAATTTTTATTGATAAGTGATTTGCAAGTACACTTATACAATAATCACTCGAGAATATAGAGAAATCTAGTGATCGAAACAAGGATTCGAATCAATTAACCATTTTCTCTCTAACACTTAAGAGCGTAGCGAATCTAACTATACACACACTAATCCACTTATGCACTTCTTCAATTTCTTGCCCAAAATTGTTGAGGATTTGGATCCCTATTTATAGAGTTTGAAGGGCTGCGTCTATCCAAATGAAGAGTTACATCCATTGGTGAAAGATTGCATCTCTTCAATGTGATTGGTTGAGAGGCTTTGATTCAATCCACAATGGATAGGCACCTTTTCATGATTTGTTGACTCCTAATAAGTGTCTTTTCATTGGTAGTTGATGGCGGTTGATGGCGGTTGATCATGCTTATCTAGCGGTTGGTAGTTAAGAAGATAACACCCAGAAAACCGTCCATGTCGCGATCGCGATATGTGATTCGTGATCGTGAACCTTTGATTGGCAGATTTCTATTTTTGAAGTGAACATGTCATGATCATGAGGTATTATCACGACCGTGAATTGAGTTTTCTTAAGAAATCTCCTTGTAACTT
>CATIWQ010881463.1:0-32790 GCA_949673415.1 Euphorbia schlechtendalii | reverse complement strand
TGTGTGTCGATATATATATATATATATATATATATATATATATATATATATATATATATATATATATATATATAAACGAATGAGGAGCACTCCAAAAAATTAAGCTGATTTGTCGACGTGGATTCGCATCGAAAGGGTAAGTTTCTGAGTTCCTAGAGTTATTTTTTCTTTTCTCCAAAATTCTGAGATGAACTCGATTTTTGTCATCGACCTAGGATTTATTTTATTCCTTTTAATTTCATTTTATTAATTCTTTTTTATTATTTATTTAATTTTTATTTTATTTATTTTATTGTGTAACTTTATTTTACGCTTTTTAGTTATTCTTTTAATTTATTAAATTGCAAGAATGTTGTAATTAAATACATGTTAAATACCCCCACGAAGGGAATAAAAAATTATTCCCGGATAACAGGCCTCACTTTTTGCCATGCGAGCACTTTCATTAAATAAAAATGACCAATATATTTGTCAATAAAATGAATCTTTTTATTTCTAAATAAGAAATTTTCAATCGTCGATGTTTTAATGACGCTATATGGGCCTCGCTAAGATCAAATCGAGCATACATGTAAATATTCATGTTGTACTATATATCATGTGCTAACCGTTGTGGATGTAGATTAGATGTATGCCTAAGTTTTATTTTCCTTCGGGTATCGCAATTTCAATTATTTTTTTGGGAATTGTAATTAATGGATTAGGCGGACAGTTGTATCCCTCGAGGTTATGTAATTTTAATCTTTACTTTCTCGTATTTATTTATTGCTTTATGTATGGTTTTATTGCTTCCACGTGCGCGTCAAATCATACATTATAACTAGAAAACGACATAAGTGCGAATATGCACAATTAAGAAATATGTTTTTCTGTAGATGTAATATAATGTGATCCAATAATAAACAACTGATCCCAAACCCGAATCTCTTTGTCTTAGTGGGCCGTCCCCCGGACGTTAAGCCTCACAAGACTAATTCCTGGAAGAGCTAATCCAAGTGACGACTCTAAACTAAGAGACGGCGGATTCGGGTTTGACCAATCTAAAAATGTTTTCGCTTTCTCTTTCAAACCTTTCCGGGTCTTCGACCCGGTACATTTTATTTTCACTTAAACACCCGGGTGGAACGTGCCTCTCATTCCTAGCACGCTCTGTGCCCATCGTTCCGTGTCATCCTCTCACATTTACCTTGTACTGCTTTTTACTTCTAACACTCACATTTTCTCCTCTTTTTTTCAACTGCTACGTCGTCAAAATATTGTGGGTCAATTTATTTTTACGCCCTCTACCTAGCCTCCTCTGTCCTCTTTTTTGGCAGCATTCTTAAGCCCGCTTGGTAAAATAAAATCAGCCAATTTATACTATTTTTTTCTCATTTTTCAACTGTCATCCCGTCTATGCATTTTGGGCCAATCTACTTTTGTGTCCCCCACCAAGCCATCATTAGACCCTTCTTTCGTGTATCTCACAATCGATCGATAAAATGAAAAACTGTTATTTAACCTTCATTTTCTTTACCAATCACCACATACCCATTCATTCGCTAAATGTCGCTTCCTAAATTTTTACTACTAAGAAACCACAACTCCAAAGAAGCAATATCTCATCAGTGGTCAAAGTAAATTCCTTGTAAGGGGAAAATCCAATCGTTTTAAAGGCGCTTCCGTAGTATTTTCGAAATAGGCCGAGTTTCTTCAACTTAATTAATTTTCTGTGTTTGAACTCTTGATTGGAAGGACAAAATATTTTGTTTCCAAAATGTCAATCAAGGAGTTCAAATGCTCTTATCGCTAGTACTAAATTCAAGACAACTCTATTGCATCTTAGGTTATCAAGCCAACTCAAGAATCACCTCAGGAAGACAACTAGGTATAAAATCCTGGAAGTCAACCTCATCATCTAGGTACAAAATCCTAGAAATCAACAATCATGAACCTCGTAAAGACAGCTATGTACAAAATCCTAGAAGTCAACCTTGTCATCTTGGTAAAAAATCTTGGAAAACGACAATCATCAACTTCAGGAAAATAACTAGGAACAAAATCCTAGGAATCTACCTCATCAACAGGGTATAAAATTCTAGAAATAAACAATCATTACCTCTGGAAGATAGCTGGGTATAAAATCCTGGAAGTCTACCTCGTCATCTGGGTACAAAATCCTAGAAACCAACAATCATCAACCTCGGGAAGACAACTATGTACAAGATCCTAGAAGTTAACCTTGTCAACTGGGTACAAATCCCAGAAACATACAAGCATCATATCGGGAAGATAATTGGTTACAAAATCCTAGAAGTCAACCTCATCTTAGATCCAAGGAGTGTGGCGGTCTTCCGTGTTCCGAGGTTAATTTCGACAAAGTCATGCTGGCCCAAGTATGATTTTCTATCCCTTGCTATTTTCATGTAACCATTCTAACTTATGTCAGTAGTGACTACACGAGGGGTAGTTTATGAGCATGGGATTCTTGGTCCCTCTATCGCGAAGCGATAATGAGAAATAATTCTACTTGCCTCTTTTGTTTTAGTGATATGCTTTGAGGTTACGAGACGTTCGAAGGAGATCATTGGTCTTTTGAAAGTCAAAATCATTCAAAACCGTCCAAAAATCATCACAAAATAAAATAATAAAGAAAAACCAAAAAAACCATGTCCCCTAGTTGATGCCCGCTCATACCAGCCTGGACTAGCCCAATATTTCATATCGGTCCACTTTTGGACCGGTCCTGACTTCGTGACCAGCCCGCTTGAGTGGGCCAGTCACCGGTCTTGGTTGGATCGGTCACCGACCTTTTGATGGGCTAGTATCAGATTAGGGTCGATCTCGATCCACTCAAAGCGAACCAAGACCATCCCCGGATCGGCCTAAAAAGGGACCAAGACCGACCTTATTTCAGGCAGTCTTGATCCGCCCAAATGGGTGTCTTGAGCAGTCTGGACAGGTCCTGACTATTTGGACCGGTCCTGACTGACTTGTTGCCCAATCTAGTTTTTTTACCCTTTCCTTTATATTTTTTTTGTCTCAAAATACCTCTCCTCCCTCACAAAATTACAATTTTTACCTACCACTATAAAAATAAAAAATTAGAATTTTCAAAGGGACTTTTACTTCTTTGGGAAATTTTTCTAGTGTGAGAGAATTTTAGAGAGAGAAACTTATGAACTTTTCTGGAAAAAAAATTAGGAAATGCTATACTTTCATTTTCTGAAGTTTTTTCTCCGAAACTCCCTCCTCCTTTCGAGTTTGAGCTAGAAACAAAAAATCTAACGCTCAGGATTCCTATTCTCCTCACCAAAAACCTTCTTTTCTACCATTTTTGGATCAAATCGAGTACAAAAAGATTCCGGGATCTCTTTTCAACATTTCTGGCTCCAA
Source organism: Euphorbia schlechtendalii (assembly GCA_949673415.1). Classification (NCBI taxonomy): domain Eukaryota; kingdom Viridiplantae; phylum Streptophyta; class Magnoliopsida; order Malpighiales; family Euphorbiaceae; genus Euphorbia; species Euphorbia schlechtendalii. The sequence goes on along the minus strand of CATIWQ010881463.1, from coordinate 29,415 downwards.
AAGTGACGGGTTCACATCGAACGAGTAAGATTGCGAGCTTTTGGAGACTCTTTGGCATGATTCTGTGTTTTATTTTCTATCATTTTCGTATTTTCAACCTAGTTTATTTTCCTGCTATTTAATACTATTTTAGGCCCCACACGACGGGAAATCCATTTTTCCTCTATAACCGACCACATTTATGCCATGATTAAATCTTAAATAATAAAATATGGTAAATTGAGTCTAAAATCAATTTTTTCCAATAAAAGAATGTGAGGAACCCCGAATTCCCCACTTTTAGATACATTAGCGCGCGATTCACCCTAATCTAACCCATTTGCATGATTAATCAAGTCTTGTTTGGTTAACTAACTATGTCATTATGTTGTGATATATCTCGTGCTAACATTTGTGGATGCAGGTAGTTTATATAAGATGTATGTTAGGGTTTTGTTTTCCTTCGAGTATCACATTGTAAATAAAATGTATCTGTAGTCATTTATATTTATGACCATATGTATATTACCCCATTATGACCATTTGCATATTATCCCATGGTTTGGATTATTATTTACCCTACCCCTTTAGATTAGAAGTCTTGTATTTACTTTATTTATCACTTTCTTTTATTTTGTTTATTGCTTTATTTATTGCTTTCCGCATCTGCATGACTAACTCTAATATAAATCGAAAATGATTAGAAATAAATCAAAATTTCTTAAAGGTGATTGTTTGCTTGTAATTAAAACTTAAATAACAATCAAGTAGGTAACTCATCCGGTTTTAGCTTAACAGATATAGGCTGTACCGAATTTCCCGGAAGAGCTGATCCGGGTGGTGACTCTGTAACAACGTAGGTGAGAGGTATAGGACTCGAGACTTTCAAATCTTTTCTTTTCTCATTTCATTTTCACAAAACCCCCATGCCCCATCTCATGAGGCCGAAGCCTAATAGCGACCGCGCGGGTCCTAAAATGTCGTTCACTCATAGGTGGCCTTTGAGGATGGTTTTTCCTCTAAGTCTTATTTTGCATTTGAGGCCTGCTTACTTCTGGCAATGTTATTTTCCGAAATAAATGTCCTTAAAATCAATTTTGCAATTCTGTTGAGCTCTACTACATTTACTCCCACCAACACCAGCTCCTTCTTGTATTTCTCAATGTTAGTTTCAAGCTCAGTTTTGCAGTTTTTTCAAAGAATTCACTATTTTTCTCATTGCTCGATCATGCATTGAAAATTTCTCCAGATCTTCTCAAGCACATTCACATGATTTCTATTTTTCTTAATCATCTTGTAGATGTCCATCATAACCTACATAATTTCATTAGGCATTTTGAAGTTGGAATTTACCACATCGTTTTTGTAGGAATGGCTTTGAGAAGTTACTTTGAAGATGACATCCTTTCTATGTCAACATCCGACTCAATGGTAGGTCCCATATAATCTATGACCATAAAGCAGATTTATGAAATTTCTTCATCATTAGTGGATAAACCAGGGGATGCTTCTTCTTCACTGTCGCTCCAGGTTGGGATAATAGTTTTTTGCCTTTTTCTTTCTTCATCTTTGGGCAGTTCGATTTGATATGTCCTCCTTGATGACATTTAAAACATGTAAGATTTTTTTGAATGTTCACCCTTAGATCTATCTTTAGAAATTCTGAATTTTCCTTTTGAAAAATCCTTTTTCTGATGTTCTTACTTTTGAGGAAAGCTTCCTCTCTCAAAAAACTTCTAAGTGACATTTCCACTCTTCTTCATGAACCTTCTAAAATTTTTATCCAACATTGTCATTTGTACATCATCATTAGGTGACTCCTCATTTCCATATTCAGCCTTGAGAATAACTACCTTTTTACCTTCAACTTTGGCCTTGTCCTTCTTTTGGAAGTTTTACAATGAGATCTCAAGAGTATATATGGACCATCTGGCTATAGCTAGCCAAACATACATATCTTGTAACTAGATGAAGATTTTATCATGTTCTTCAAGAATGTATAATTTTATCCAAAGAACTAGGGAGGTCTAGACATTGAGAGCCTCTCTAGGAGTATCTGTGTGGACTGGTTTCCTGGGAGGTGTTTCATACAGTTATCACCCATATTAGATTGATCTATAAGTCTAGATTTGCTAAATCTGTTTAATGAGTATTGCTTTGATATCACTTGTTGGAGCCAGTAAAGATGATAAGTCAAGGGGGGTGAATTACTATTTTTGAGTTTCACAATGTATTAAGATGCTATGTGGAATAGAGCTTCTAAAGGAATAGTAAAAACTAAATTTAAGTTTTTCTTAAATTTCCTTTTGGATGTAGTCTCTTTACTTTATGTGACAGTTAATGAATAAATTTTATATGCTATGACAAGTAACTAAAGAGTTAGAAATGTGAAAACAAAGGTTTTATACTAGTTCAACATTTGCCTAATCCAATCATTGGAATCTCTATCCAAGCTTTAATCATTATTGATTCTTCTTTGGGTGAAGAATCAACTCACTTCAATGTTGATAACTTGATTGATTTATCATCCAACAATTTCAACTTTTGAGCTTTACCAATATAGAACTTTCCTCCTTGCTCTATCTAGGCTCTGAGTTATTTCAACACAAAAGTTATTATCCTTTTCTAGTATCTAAGCTTTCTCACACTTACTTAGCAACTAAGCTAGTAAAAAAAAGATTTGAGAATAAAGTTTTGAGCTTTTGAACGTTGTTTCAGTAAGACTCAATTACAAACAGATTTTGAATGATTGCTTGCTATGGATTAGAAGTGAAATTTGAAAGAATTTTGTGATAGCTTGATTGCTTAAGATTTGATAAAACTTCACCAAGTTTTTCTGCTCGAACTTGTCTTCTATTTATAGGCTTGAAATGTCTTCCTGCTGAACTTGGACTGTAGTAGGAAATAGGACCGCTGTCTCACAAATTCAAGTCGTTATGAACAAAGATCTATTTGATTTATATCCGTTGATTTATCCATTTTGACTTAGTGGTCTAATTCGAATACAAGTGATATTGTTGAGAAATCGCATAATAGAAAATTTGTCCCCACAAAGTACGGTTGTCTTCTTTAAGGAAGAAGGAATAATTTTTATCATTGCATCCTTTTCTTAGGTGTAAAGATTTTTTATCGCGCTGAGTGACTCCCATGATTTCATGATTTTACTATTTTGTCCTATTGGTTCTTTTGAAGTGTTTTATACTCATATGAAACATTCTCCAACATATTTATCTCAGAGCTAAGGATCCTCTAAGGGCGTTGATGCTTCTGAGTGATGTTTTCCTATCTGACATCTTTTGACTAGTATGTTGCCTTTAAATTACTTTGCTTATGAGCGATGTATTCTTCTGATTAATAGTGTGATAAGTAAAACTTTTGTCTTAGAAACAACAAAACTTTAATTAGGATTTATATCCAAGAATAAGTGATTATGATATTGTTTGATAAGGTTTTAGATATATTTATTTGGTTAGTTAATATGATTTTTTTTATATTTATATTGTATGCGTTGACTTAAATTTAGTATTAATTCAAATTGAGCATTCTCGATATTTCATTTTTATACAATTTTAAGAATGAATCCGAATCTTGAATTTTGTTTGGAATCGATTCGCGATTCATAAATTTGAATTTTGATTGTAGATTCGAATCTCGATTTGACAATCTTTCATTGTTATAATATGAAAGACAAGAGTTTGAAGTAAACTAATAATGAAACTGAGAGTGAATTTTGAAATTATTTTAAGAAACGTATATCCACAAGCGATTCAAATAGGTGTAACACATTTGTTTTCGTTTCCACCCTTAGAATTAATTTTATAAATTTAACGTTGAAATCATATTGTTAGATGTTGGTCCATCAAGACAGAGGCTATAATTGATACAAGAATCTCATTGATTAGTAATAAGCAAGCCATTTTCAGAATCAGCGTCTTGAGCAGCAACACCAGAAGTAAGCTCATCGGCTCGTTTCGCCTGGTGTTTCCAGTCAGTTTGGTACACAGTGTACATCATCATACAAACACAGCTAATCTGTGCAGCCAAAAGCCCAAGCCAAAATCCCCTAAACCCCATTTCAAGTTTAAACGATAAAAAGACTGCAACGGGCAATCCAACAAAGTAGAAAGCATACAAATTTATGCGAGCGCCGTCTTTTGGACGGGCAGTCCCTGTGAGAACACCACAGGCAGTTGTTTGAGGGGAGTTTCCGATTTCGCACAGCCCCAAGAGTGGAAGTCCTATTGATATCAAGTGAAGAATCTCGGGTTCGTTAGTGTACAACTTCCCCCATACGGTACGAAAAGCAGAGGAGAGGATAGCAGCAGTTATCCCACAAGTGAATCCGAGGATGATACCAATTAGGGCAGTCCATTGTGCACGAGTTGGTTGCCCAGCGCCCAACGCGTGGCCCACTCGTGTGCTCATGCAGCAGCTCAACGCAAATGGAAACGAATAGATGAGACCCGCACATTGAATTAGTATCCCGGTAGCGGAAACACTCGCCTTTGGGTTCGGAAGTAAGCCACAGAGGAACAATATTATCTCGTACCACCACCACTCCAAGCACACCGAGATGACACTGGGCACAGCAAGTGAGAGCAAGCTCCACCACCCTTGCATCATGGAGCGGATAGTAATCCCATGCCACGGTTTCAATGTCGATTTGGACACAGCCACGTATATAAGCAACCCAATGTTGATGTTTATAGTGTTAAAGGCAACAGCTAATGCAACACCTCTGATTCCAAGATTGAAATGTGTCGCAAAGAGGTAGTTAATCGGGGTGTGCAGGACAACCGCCCCGACAGCACAAATGGTTAGAGGAGCAGTTAATCCTTGAGTACGGAGAAATGAGCGCATAGGGTGAAGCACGGCTTGAGCTAGCAATTCCGGAATACAGAAAACTATGTAAACTTTGGCAACCTTAGTAATATCGGGATCTTGGCCTAAAAGCAGAAACATTGGTTCCACATTCAGCCATAATAAGCATATGGGTAAAGCCACAAACAAGAGAAGGCAGAGAGTTCTCAAATAGGTTTGGCTAATGACCGACCATCTCTTTGCGCCATAGGCTTGACCACAAATGGGATCCATTCCCATTGCTAGGCCTTTCATAACCGAAAGTCCGGTTATATTTGCGAAACCTAGTGCTAGTGAGCCTCCGGCTAATTCGATTTTTCCCATACGACTCAAGAACAACATTGATATGACATTTCTTGAAAATATTAGTATTGTTGTCAATACTATTGGGCATGCTATCTTTCCTATTGCAACCACCTCTTCTCCCACCTGCATGATAACAAGTTAAGTCCACTCTTATCTCAATTTCACAAGATAAAATAATAACAAAAGTATGATATTTTCGTGTAAACTTTAGCAAAATACATTATTGAATGATTTGAACCGAAGAATCATAAGGAGATATATATTTCTCTCATATTTATTTCTTACAATTTAGTAACTATGTATAAATATTACATGAATTTTCATGAAGACACATAACGCTTTATGAAACAAGGTAAGTCTTTCTAAATGGAACCATGATTCATGAACCTATATAACTATTCATGGACCAACAGAACTCTTACTAAACTCTGACCTGATACATTTAACAATGTATAGACACCAAATACACTGTATAAAATAAATTTTAATATTGTAGCATTCATTGTCCAACATTCAATACTAACAATATCTATGTCTAAAAGACTAAAGAAATGCCATGAAATTGTTTAGCAAAACACCATAAACTAATATGCAAAGTCGAACTGTAGCTTTTATTATACTTTTCCTCTATAGGCATTATATGCCGTTGTAGTAGACAAGTTGAAATATTATACTTTGGCATTACCAATTCGTAGAAAAACACAATATTTAAATGGACTTTTGGCCCCAAACAAACAACTTTTAGGCAAAAAATGTTTTTGCCAAAACATTTTAAAAGCACTCAAAAAGCAATTGACTTATTTTTACAATATATAAACACCCAAAAAGTTAAATAAACCTTTTTATATAGAAAATGGTTCTTTAATGTTGAGGTCAATATTACTCTAATGTTAAATCCTCGCTTTTCAATTCATTTTAAAAAAATGAAAGATATGGATAAGAAATTTTTTTTTTCATTCATTTTCTTACGGGACTTGGAAAGATAAAAGAAAAAAAATTACTTTAATATTTGAACTCAACATTAGAGTATCTTTTTTCTTTTATATGTTCTCCCTTTCACTTGGGAAGCACAATAAAATTGTTATATAAAAAATAAAATAAAGATAGATACCTATACTTTTTGAAATAAAAAGCAAGGACATAACCCATACTTGTTATTATATTGTTAGAATACCATAATTAATTAGGAAATAAGTCTTTTGCACATTATAGGATATATAAGTGTCGGAAAATGTCAATAAGTTAGTTTGTTATTTCTCACTAATTATGGAAACTAAGATTTAGATAATTATTTTTAGTAATCCTATTTTGAACATATAAATAAAAGTAAAAGTGCAAGCATTATAATCCAATTACCTATTAAGTTCATGTGGTATTTAATAATAACTTATAAATGTTTCTATTGTATTTATTTCATTAGTCACCTTAGTATTTTTTAACAGAAAAGTGTGTGTAAGCTCTACACAATGTTTGTTTTATTTTTAAGTTTTTCATTTAATAAAGTAGGGGTTGTTGGTGTCGTCGGCAGGTGCCCAGGCTTTTTTTCTTGCCTCAGTTTCATTGAAAAAAAAGATCTATACAATGTCGTAAGAAAACAAGTGAACGGAATAAAATGTATGTGATTTATGTAGTTCCCACATAAATAATAGTATAATAAATTAAAAAAAATAATAAATGACTTATGTAACGTTAATATAACAAAACCTAGTAAGTAATTGGGAAATTCTCTATATGGTGAAGTAGGATTTGCAAAAATATAAACACAACGTAAAGTCCAAACTTTGTTTAATTATTTTCAATTGAAAGTATCATATATAATTTTGAAAGTTGAATTAAAAGATATTGACGAATATATAATTAGTTTACAAAATGAAACGAAAATTTGAAAGACTTGAGATATTCACAAAATAATATATTAAAAAATATCGAGTATATATGAAATATCAGAGAAAGTTGTTCTGTGTCATTATCAATGAGATTTAGTGCAGCCTAATAAGTTGAAACAACCTTCTCAATTATTTTGGGATATGAAATATTTGAGCATTTGTTTTTATTTCATAAAATGACATAATATATTTATCAAAACTATTATTTACCCTTAAACTTTTATTGATTTCAATAAAGAAAACAATAATTTTGTAGAATTTATTACCTAAAAGCTGAAGCTTTGTCCAACAAAATTAAAAGGTATTGCAGTTTAAAAAATATCAAGATATTTCTTTTATAATTACTAAGTTTGGTTTAATAGTCACACATCCTTTCCAAAGTAGAGTAAAATGGTCCTTTCCAAAGTAGAGTAAAATGGTGGGGATCCTAGATTCAAGTTTGGATCTTAAAATCCTAAAAATGTTTTATTAATAAAAAAAGATATTCCTTTACATGTTCTAAGAAATTCCTTTCGTGTAACATTTATAGATTATACACGTAATATTTTGTTACCGAATTTCCTCTTAATAATTTATCTACTGTATTTAAAGAAAAAGAGAATTATTGTAAATATTTAAGTTATCCATATAATCTAGTTATAGGATTTTAAACAAAATATTATAAAATGTAAGGTTCATTAGAAAAAGAGAAAATTTTATTAAACTTTGTTTCCACAAGTATTTTGACGGTTGTTTGAGGGAATTACACTATAAATTTTGTTTTGGTACAAACATAATTGTGATTTAATTTGTTAATTATAACAATAATAATATTGTATAAGAACATGCTATGCTTACAAGATTTTTCTAAATGTCATTCAATTTTATGAATTTATAAGATATTAAACCTCTCATCGATTTGCTACAACTAGATGTTGCAAAGGAATCGATTAGTTAAAATTTTTTCGCTTAAATATTATTTATACGTCTATTTTTAAACTTGGAGAGGCAAAAGTTTTTTAAACACTAAAAAAATATAATGTGTGTACTTAATAATGTGCATAACAAAAAGAATGGACTGATTTTAAAAAAATGTGATGAGTTGGTAAGGAGTATAGATTGATAATGGCAATCACCATAGTGGACCCTACCTTTTTACATGGATATGCGGTTAAGCATTCGGGGATCCTCTCTAACAAAACCTCCAAATATTAAATTTCGCTATCAATTGATTACTAAAATAAAGCCAAACGATTTGTAAGTTCTTAATAATAATAAGTAATAAATTTTCTTCTGTTACAATTTTATAATATTTTTTTCAAAATATAAAAAATTTATTACATTTTTTAATAAGTAGGTTATTTTCATTTGTTACAATAAAACATTTATCATCTTAATTTTCTTAATATTTAATTTTTTTAATTAATACAACTATAAATTAGAAAAAAATAATCAAATTTACATTAATAATATAAAAGACAAATAAAAAGAATGAAAATTTAAAGGTTAAAAAGATACTTGAAAAGAACCAGAAGTGTTAAATAATTAAATGGCAACTTACGCATCAAAGTTAAAATGGTCAAAATGGGTCACATAGTGAGTGAGTTCATTAATTGTCCTAAGCTAATTAATGAAGCAAAAGTGTGAGACAAAAACATACATTCTGAAACCACGTTCGGACGAAAAATAAGATAAAAAAACATTAAGGCATCAAATATAAAACTAAAATTTCGTAAAGTGAAATTTATTGGAAATAATCAGGTAAATCTTAAGTTAATTTAAATCAATGAAAGAGATGAAATTCTGCTAGTATTTTTTTATGCACAGTGCTTAAATGTGATTCTTTGTTTAAGGTGAATGAAATCTATGTCTCTCCAACAAACTTTCGTTTTATTCATTAAACAAAAACTTCAATGATTCATATCTTAGTACTAAAACTTGATAGTCATAGCAAACTATAATTGACATAAAATATTTTATAAAAAAAAATTGACATAAAATATTCTCAATAAGTTGAACAATAATTGGACTCGCTAAAAAGAAAAACAAAACAAACAAAATTGAAGAAAAAAGGGAGTTGATCAACCAAAGAGTCAATTGAAGAAGAAGAAGAAGAAGAAGAAGGATTATGAATATGGAGATACCTCGTCCAATGGCGGCCGACCAAGATTCCAGTTGACCGGTAAACGACGGAAAATAGCTTGTACGAAAGTGCTTTCAGAAAATCTTGTTGTTGCTCTACTACTACTCATTATTATGTGGTCTTCATTATAATGTTCATTCTTTGAACTTAGTATCTCACCATTTATAATTCCTCGAGATTCAGTTTCCGCACCATTACCAGGGCACATCTCTCTTTTCTTTTCTTTATAATATAACAACCAAACTGGTCCACTTCCTAGTTCATTTCTCAAAACTTTGTACTTGTAATTATTAAACTACTCACTTCTGCTTGCTCCCAACATATACATACATTGTGCACAATCCTATTTTTATCATAAATTTAAAAAAGAACAACATATGTTTAGACAGAGATCAAACCTTAGTATGGTTGGCCAAGCGGTAGAGTTTGGAAAACAAGTGGAGCATTAATTTGAGATATGGACTTATAAAAGTATTGACCAAAATACACCCGGGCTTCAATTTATATTTTTTTGAAAACCTCCGAAGAGACACTGTGTCTCTTCTTCGAAAAAAGTTCGGGATAGGTGAAAATTTTGGGACGTTCGTCTCAGTTAGGTTGATGCGAGTCGCTTACTTACAAAACACCTACCCATCTTTTTATTAAAAGGAGCGCATCACAAAATGTGTGTCGCCCAAATAAATTACTAGGTTTATGTACAAATAGAGCTAGCGTCTAATAAAATATCGTTTGCCGAAAATGAAATATGTTTTTTCCTTATCTTGAAGAAAAACAAACTTTGGTGAACGCAAGCTTGAAAAAGCTCTTGACTTTTGAAGACAAATTATTCCTTCTCTTCCAAATGGTCCATGCAATTGAAAACCGTAAAGCCATGCCGAACTCCCTATGCAATCCCTTTTTGAAGAGAGATCTCCAAATCAATAAAAAATCATACACACGACCCGAAATAGCCAACGAGATATCAACCCAACGGAAAGCTGTATTCCATAATAATCAACTATTGCGGCAAAAAAGAAACAAGTGCTTGATTGGTTCGCTCTCATCACAAAATGGACAAGTTGAATAGGATAATGATGCGCAACTACGGTTAAGTAAGAATTCTTTAGTTGGGATTCTTCTATGAAGCAATAGCCAACCAAAAAAACTGATTCTCGGTAGCATGCATGTGTTCCAAATCAACCCAAATGAAACCTGAGGATTCAACCAATTGTCACTCACATAAAACCCCGCGCAAAATGAGACAGTCGTGTAAGCTCCACTTGTTCCCAAATTCTAGAGAAACCCTTCGGCATTTGAGGAGAATAGAGGCTGGAATTCAAAGAAGCACAAGGTGTCAAAATCTTACGTCGGAAAGAGGGAGGGGACTGATTCAAAGATCACTCACTTTAACTCCATAGCCCAGTTGTGTTCGTCTAGACGGAGGCATCTATGCCAAACTGGCCGCCCAAGATTTAAGTCGCCAAATAAGTTTACACACACTTACTCAACGCTCTCCTTTTTCCAAATGCAAAGGTGCCATAAGTCATAAAAAAGAATCTTCAAAGATCCCCCAGAAGTCCAATTGTCTTGCCAAAACAGAGTAGAAATCCCGCAGCCCAAATGGAACCTATAATTGAAGGTAAAAAAAATTCTAGTGGGGCTGGAAACTGCAGCAGTTGCACACAACATTTAACCATGTAGGTGATAATTTTGAAGCGTCAAACTCTAAGATATCCCACCATGAAGAGAAGCCATGGCTTTTAGTACAAAAAATAGCCCACAAAGACTCATCATTCGGGTTCCGAAGGCTCCACAATCACTTATGAAGAAAACTATAATTTACAAGTCTAAAATTGCAAATATATAACCATCCAAGGTGTTTCGGTAGGGAGATGGTGTCCCAACTAACCTTCCGAATTCCACCAATGTTTGCATCACCTCGCCATAGAAATTTTTGCATTAAAGACATTAATTTCATATCAATTCTCGCCGGAATTTGAAACAAATATAATAAATAAACTGGGAGAGAAGAGAGTACCGATTTAATGAAAATCACCCTTCCCACAATAAACTCTTGCCTTTCCAATTAGCCAAAGGAGACTAAAATTTTTTTGACTAAAGGCTCCCAATTTTTGTTACTAATATGTTTATAGCTTAGAGGAGCATCGAGGTAAGTTACGGGGAATTTCTCGATCTTACAACCAAGCCTTGAAGCGCATGAGCGAATAGTAGAATCATCAACATTAATGCCAATCAAACAGCTCTTGTGGAAGTTAATTCTTAACCCGGAAATCAATTCAAAGCACCGAAGAATACGAATAAAGGGCTTAATAAGACACATCCGCTGGTAAGAAACAAATGGTATCATTCGTGAATTGCAAGATACATGTAGCCAGTGAATTATCGTCAATTTTAAAACCCGGTAACAATCTCTCACGAATACTTGCATCAAGAAGTTGTTAAAGCCCTTCCACCGCAAGTACGAAGATGAAAGGAGACAACAAATCCCCTTGCTTTACTGCCCTACGAATATTTATTGGTGGACCGGGGCCGCCGTTAACCAAAATTGAAGTGGTCGAGTTGTGGCCACAACCACGAAGTCAAGAAATCCATTTATGATTGAACCCCATCTTTGTCAAAAACGCATGAATAAATACCCATGAAATACAATCAAAAGCCTTATGGAAGTCCAATTTCAGTGCAAAGCAAGCACGTCGACAGTGATGAATGGAATGGATGATTTCAGATGCAAGAAATGAACATTCGTGAATATTTTGACCACTTACGAAAGTGAATTGATTCCCCGAGATAAGAGATGGAAAGGCAACCTTAAGATGAGTCGATAGTAACTTCGCAACCATTTTATAGACCTCGTGAATTAGAGCTATTGGTCTGAAATTTTGAAGAGAACAACTCCCTGGGATTTTGGGAATAAGAATAGTGTATGAAGCTTTTAGCGATTTAGGGAGAAATGATGTCTCATGAAATTGGTTGAATAGAAGCACAAAGTCACATTTGAATAAATCCCAAGCTCGCTTATAAAAGAGGTGATTAAACTCATCCAGCCCCAAAGATTTATTCCCATTACAAGCGCATAAAAAAAGAGTCCCCAATCTCGTCCTTAAGAAACAGCTTCAGTAGGTCTCGGTTTTGGGCCTAAAAAATTTGATTAAATTTCAGTTTGCAGAGTGAAAAGAAGACTGCTGGAGGGGTTGCAAATAGATTCGAGTAAATGAATTTATTGCCGAACATATCTCTTGTAAATCAAATGTGAGGGAGCTATTTAATTTAAGACAGTTAGCCTATTATTCCTAAAGTGGGTTGACCCTATCCGATGGAAGAATTCGGTGTTATTATCCCCCAATAGAGAACATTTAATTAGAAATTACTGAAGTCTAATGCTCTCTAAATGCTGCCGTTTACACGCTAGGTCTGACTTTGCCGAAAACAAGGCTACCATATCCGAATTGTTAAGGGGCCGCGACACCGAACTACTAGTCAAGGCAAGAACTTTAGTTTCCAACTCCGTAATACTTTTATTTAAGTTCCCAAAATGCAACACACGCCAAGACTTAATTGCTTTACTCAATAACCCCAAACGGATGGAAAAGTCTCGATTTTCATTTTTACTACAAATCTCCTCCCATTTTTGTTGAATAAACGATAAAAAGTCACTTCTATCCCATCAACAATTGAGCGATCTAAATGGACTCAATCTCGGAGGTAGATTTGGCTTACTTCGAAAAAGGATTGCGAGGTGATCATATAGTGAGGTGTCCAAAGTGCGAATAGTCAAATCTGGCCATCGATCCAAAAATGCTACAATTTACCAAAACCTGATCGATTCTAGAAAAGGACCTTGCATTATGCCACATGTAGTCTCTCCCTTCCAACGGTATGTCAATAAGTTCACACATATTTATGAAATCACGAAAATAAGGAAATGAAGGTGAAACAAACCCACTCGATCAATCATTATCGAACAAAACCTCATTGAATTCACCACAAATAATCACATTATCTAAGGCATTAATAATTGGTGACAATTCTAACCACATCAATCTCCTCTCATTCCAATCCGCTGAGCTATAAAGTGCAATGACATAACAATCCAATATATGCAAGGTGAAATGAAAAATAATCTAACGAGCGGAAGATGCAAATAAAGACCCGTGTAATAAAATGGTATTCTAAGAAATTGTAATCCCACTCGAAAGTCCTTGCGAGCTAACATGAAACGAGTCAAAGTCATTATGACCCCACAACTTACGGAGCATGTTATCCTCAACAGCCTCGACTTTAGTTTCAATTAAAATCACAAAGTCCAAATTAAATTTCTGAGAATGCGACAAAATGAATTGATGCTTGAAATTGTTCATTAAACCCCCTCGACAGTTCCAACACATAAATGTTAATGACATAAATATGGAAAAAACCTTGTGATTATCCACAAATTAAGCTTCTATACGATCTTGGATTGCCTCTAGTACCAATGCCTTCGAACTCTTCGTAAAGAGCCCTAATTTAAATATGTCAGACCAAATGAGAAGAGCTTCACTCAGTTGTTGATTATGGCCCTCAATAAAAATCCTATTCATGTTTGCAATGTCCGGTTCGGATGAACTAGAAGATGAGAATTTAGATTCTGGAACAGCTGACGATTCCGTGGCCTCCCAGTTTGAACTCACAAAAAAGATGGGATAGGTTTCTCAAAAGTCAAAGGCCTCAAAATAGATCCTAAAACATGGGTAGGCTACTGGTCCTGGATTCCATCTCGGTAGCATGCAAGTTTTTGGCAGTGGCGGCAGGAGTGGCTACAATGGAGCTGGAAAAACAACGGGGGGAGCCCATAAACTATCCACAATCCGAATCCTCTTTTGAGCTCAAGCTTTCCAGTTCAAATTCTATACAATTCTGACAAGCCGTGAGTTGCCTAACAACAGCCCTTATGTCCACACAATGATCCTCAACATGCATTAATCCTCTTTTGTTCAATCCCAAAAGGAACACTCATAACGTATGATACCACATCAAGCTGGTCTGGTCTATTGAAATTAAAGTCGATGGAAATAATTTTCCCCATAACAGCAGCAACATCCTTCACTAAGTTGTTAGTAATAATAGCAGGTGGTATACCAAAAAAGTTGACATTACATAATCGATCATTGGGAATAAAATCAGATGAGAATGGATGAACCTCTGAAAATGAATCGAGGAGTTACCTCCAATTGCCCTCAAGAAAAGCAGCTAAAGCATCATTAGAATGAAAAGAAATAACAGAATAAACTTTACCACGAAGTTACGATTGCCAACAATCGAAAAAATGTCTGGGATGAGTCTTGAATTCCAAAGCTTGGAAAAACAGGAGAAACGAACCCAACTAGCTTTCTTTATAGCACTATTCAAATGAATGATCTCAAGCTTCTGATCCAATGCCACCACCTGGGCATAAAAGCGAGAATTCTTAGGCAAATCTGAAAAATTCCTGACCCTTTTAGTAGCCAACAAAGCCACAACCATAAGAGAGTCATCTTATAAAGCAAAAATAGCAAGATACCATGACAAGAGAGTAAAAGAAGTACAACTCAAAGAAGGGGATCTAGTCTTAAGAGAGTCAGCCACCTCATAGAAACCAAAAGGAAAAGGCAAGCTAGGAGCCAACTACGAAGGCCCCTACATAATTGATGAGTTCATTAGACCCGCCACCTATAGAGTAAGAGAGACGGGTGGGAAGAAGCTACCTAGAAGTTGGAACATAGCCTCTCTCAAATAATACTTCTCAACCGCATGACCATAGGGAGGAACTAGATGCACTCTTTTCCCTGATATGGATTTTCTCCCACTGAGTTTTTTTCATATAGGTTGTTAATGTGGCATTCGTGCCCTGATGGGTCACAGGCCGGATAACGAACCTATAGACACCAGTCGATGTTAACTTTTACCATTTTTTAATGAAAAAGACGTTTATTCAAAAAAAAAAACACTTGTGCAATTTAGTAGTACTAATCACACTATCTGAAATTCATTCATTCTCAAAATGTTCTTAAGGAACAAATTAGTCTAAAGGGAAACAATCCTCTAAGGGACGGTTGAGCACACGAGCTTCGTGTGCCCGGTTGGTGGATCATAAGTTTGTAAGTAAATAACTTCATTCGAGACTGGATCACGGGCAATAAAGTGATGGCCTTGAATTATAGCCCACGCGGTGGTATTCAACCTCCACATGTTAGGTCTCAAACCCTTAAAAAATTCTACCCCAGGATCATGGACCCGGAGGGCTTTCCTAGATAAGTTAGTCAGCTTCTCACTCGACCACTCAGTTGTGAAGGTTGGATGGTTCTCGTCTATTCGGATATAAAACCAAAATTATTTAAAGTTATGCTTTGAATCCGACCTCCTAAAAAACTGATTGAACCCGGATCCGGGCGGCTTAGAGAATTGATAGTGGTCGTCCCCCTTGTTCTTTTTTAAACTACACAACTTCCTGAAGTACATTGGGGTGAATTCAAATCCGGCATCAATGTAGAGTTAATAATGGTCCTTTAAATCCGCCCATTCGTTGGGATGAAGCTCAACAAAACATATCCCCCAAATTATTAACAAGTTGTAGATTGATCAGGGCAGGGGATATTTGAAGCCACTTCACAATTTATCCATATATACACTGAAATGGCCGCATGGAGGGGCGTTCACCCTTCGTTTCTCCAATGGAAGAAGCACATAACACTGTTGGAGCTAGTCAAACATCAACTCCTCATGCATGATATGAAGTTCATGCACCATTGACACCATATCATCCACCCTGGGGTGTCATCTTCCTTTCTCTCACATGCACCGCAGATGAGGAAGCTTCTTCACTTAGGTGAGACCGAAGCGGGGCTCGGTCATCGGTACCAAAAGCCGGGTTATCCACCACATTCTCCCCTTGTAAAGATGGCTCTAGCATGGATATCTCCATCCATTGCCAGGATGATTCCCCACTTCCAATGTCACTCATGCCCTCGATCTTAGACGTATCACCCCTCAAGTGACTAGATATAGTATTTTCAGAAGCCATCACTCAGTTCACTATCTTTTTAACCTGACACATTTATAGGTAGCAGTATTTAGAGGTTTCGTTAAGTACGTGTTATAAACATGCTCTTCCATCCATCTCAACCATTCGCTCGCTACCACCACCACCACTACTACTAGAATCACTACCGGATGGGCAAGACTGAAATTTTACTATCTCCATGAGTCGGTCCTAAAGTTAAAAATGGCAAATCTAAAGATTCAAATGGGTTCCAAACTGCGTTTTTGGGGGAAACACTAAAATCAACAAATTTCCTATAAACTTAAGATCAAAATGCATATAAACGTGAAGAACAAGGAAAAATTTGCAGGAACTTCACAAAGCAAACTCAAAAAGAATAAAGCTCATGGCCGATGTCAAATACGGTATGGGAAATGGCAAAAAAAAGCATACTCAAGAGGGAGAAGAAATCTTACTTGAAGTAGATGAGTTGTTGATCAGAAATAAGAAGAAAGTTGACTGAGATTGCTTGAAAATGTAGAAAAAATGCTCTGAGAAGAAATGAAAACTGAAGTCGTGAAAGTAATAGTAAAAAGAGATTTGATCTCACTTTTATAGTGATGATTTGATGTTTGAAAAGACTTTGATCTCCAAGGTTGGATTTAGGGCGTGTGGCTACCGTTCTGTGACTTAGATTTCTTCCGCACAATAGCTGTCACCAAATCAATAGGATTTCAAGCGACGCGACCGAAGGCATTGGAACTCTAAGCATTGCGATTTGGGATTCGAATTTCAAATGACGCGGTAGAATACAAAAGAAGCCCTAATGTGACATGGTCATAACTATCAAAACTGTGACTCTACTTTTTTGAATTAGTTAGCAAGTTTTTGCGACGCGGTCACAAAGAAGCACTTATCTATGTGAAGAAAGACCTAGAAGGACTTTCCCGTTATTATGGGGGGTTTCTGATAACCCCGCATAGTATAGTTATACCCGTGGTCACCATGAATCACATCACCGTGTGGCTACTAGTCCCACCAGTTGGCCATTTCAACGAAAGAAGTCTCCATTCAGGAAATAGATGCTAGGTCATCTCCCCCACTTATCCAACTTACAAGGGACTTTGTCCTTGTTGGATTCTACCTTTCCAAACAAGAGATGCACTTCAAGAAGGAATGGACCACTAGTGATAGAATCTATCTCCATCTCTACTTGGGCTCATCTACCTCCTATATATAAAGACCTCAATCACATATTAGAGGTATACAATTCTCATACTCTCAATTTTTTACTGTCTACCTCCTCTCTTAAATCTGTTGCTAACTTAAGCATCAGAGAGGCTACCGGTCACATGGTTAGTCTCCCATAGTAACCACCTATCTTGATGATTCCGACTACTGTGCAAGGCAGACAACAAAAGATCAACATTCTGAAGATAGGCGCGTGAGAGCCATCTTCTCACACCAATCTTTTAGTTTGGAACATATTGGGACGGTAATACTGACTTGGCAGATTCTCTCTCTTTCTAATATTTACTAAATTGTCTATACTTTACCTATAACCAAAAACTTTCATAGACTATAGCAATTATATTCTTGACCTCAATATCATAACATCCTCAAAGTTAGCGGGTGTTTGATTTCCTTTTAGCAACTTATTCTATGCTTTTAACAATGAGTATTTTGTTAGGACTATACTAATAATACTAAGCAACAATGCAACAAAATAAGGCTCAACTAATTGAAAGGTTCAACTTATAAGCTTTTCTATTATTTGTTATTCTGAGAAAAATATGATAATTGCTTATCATTTCGGCCACTATTTTAATATGTGTCTTATGTCTCGTGTATAATTGATAAGTTAAGGAAAAAAATTATTATCTTATAACATATCTTATTAATAACATAAGATTGTTCCTTAAATTAAGACAATGTCGTATCTTATGTAATTAAAAAATTATATCTCACACATAGAGAGGAAATTAACAAAGAAAAAGCAAATGGCAATAAATACCTATTTGGTCCACAATGGTGCCTTGCATTATATGAGGGGGACATAATATAAACATATTCTCACTAATTTTTTTAAACAAATTTCAAGCTTTATACTGAAGCTCTGTTCTTAAGGAATAAAATCAGTTCAGATCAGTTCCATTTACTTCACTCCAATTCAATTGATTAGTTCATTTATGTGTAACTTTAAATAATATTGAAATAAGTTTAGTTTAGTTTGTATCAAATAAAATCAATGTAGTCTATTTCTTCTTAATTTAGTTCGCATTTTAAAAGTTTGAAAAAAACATGTTTAAATACATAGGGATATACAATCATTTATAACAAATATTTTTATTTTCTTTACACCAAACAAAGATTTATTAGCTTTCATGTTTTTCTAAATTTTGATTTTTTTTCTTTATGTTAGAACAAACACTGCCTTGTAATAACATATTCGCCTCTTATATCTAATTTGAATTTTTTTTAACTTAGAATGATTATATCTCATGACTATAGTTAATTTTTCAAAACGAGCATTTAGAATAATATCATTTTTTATCTTTAAACGACATCAAATTCGAAAAATTTTGGAATAAAAATATAATAGTTTAAGATTGATATAATGCATATAATCCATTTTTTATGTTCACAATACGAATTTTTCAAGCACAAATCATGTTATATATTAAGGCATTATATTTAGTATAAGAGTGGTACAAAGCTATTTTACTACCCTTTTTTTTTATATTCAAATTTACAATAGGTTTTAAAATGGCAGAAAAACCCATGTCTTGAAAGTCTTATACCTTGTATAAGAGATGTGCTATATATATAGTTCATTTCTCCTTTATGTTCATATTGGAATTTCCCAGCAAAAAGCATGACATAAAGACTTTATACCTATTATAAGAGTGGCATAATGTCTCTAATCACCCATTTTTTATTTTTACAATAGACATTAAATCCATCAGAAACCATGTTTTGAAAGCCTAATCCCTAGTATAAGTGTGGTATAATGCATTTATATAGTAAAATTTTCATTTATGTTCACAATTATACTCATTGTCCTGTAAAAACTAAGCTATGAAGGACTTATATCTGGTATAAGAGTGGTATAATGCCTTTATACCACGAATTTCCATTTTTTTATAATAGATTTTAAAAATTTTAGATAAAATAATGTTTTGAAAGTCATAATGCTAGTAAAAGTGTTGTATAATGCTATGATATAGTCCATTTCTCTTATATGTTCACAAAAATTCCCATTTTCATAGAAAAAATGACATGAAAGCCTTAAACCTAATATAAAACACTATATAACACATTTCTCCTGTATGTTCATTAAATTACTTAATTCCACATATAAATCATGCCATGAAGGCATTATATTTGATATAAAGGTGGTATAAGACCTTTGTTTCAATTCCTTATTCATCTGTCCAATCCTTAACCATAAAAAAAACGCATTGGAGTAACTCATTTTTAGCTGAAACGAGGTGTGTTAGGTCAATTGGGTGCGACTCCATTTTTACAATTTATAGTGTAGATATGAGAAGTTGTGATACCAATGATTAATTTCTTCCAAATAAATTTATATAAAAATCAACTGATAATAGTAAAAACACAAGTTTTAAGTGTTCAATACATAAAAAAAGAAACCACCAACTGGACTTAGTTCAATTGGTACATCCACAAAATTGGGTGGAGATGACCAAGAAATAAATCCCAGCTCCTTCAAATTTCCTTTCAATTCAAAATAAAATAGCTAAGAAACCGATTCAATATTTAGTGTAGTTCAGATAATTCGATACGCATTATATCTTATTAGAAAAATAAATTTTAATATGATACCACTAATAATTTATTCAATTTTCTAAAATTCAGCACCTAAGCGGTATTTTTTAGAACTTGAAATATTCATAAAAAATTTAACTCTTGTTTGTACCAAAATATGTATAAACAATTAGAAATTGGTATAGAATATTTAATATGATTAATGTTGAACCCAACTTAAAGTTTGCTCAACAATCTTGAGTTAAAGAATTTGATAATGTGAAACATGAAGGACATCAATCTACAAGTCAGTGCAGTAGTTAGTATTTAATTAGAGTTAATTAAGATTAGTTAAGATTAGATCACCTAGTCTTACTGAGTTAAAAGATTTAGTTAAATTTACTAACACTGGCAACCGAGTTAAGTTACTCAGCACATCATAATAGAATTAAACCCAGCTCTAGTCTTATACACCTTTATGTTGAGTATTTGGTGTTACTCTGTTATAACATTGTATGCTTTTAATCCTTTCTCCGTAAGAATAGAATATTCTTAGTTTGATTCTTTTAAGGTCTCAAAGATGATCTGGCATTGAAATTAAATAAGAATAATTATGTGGTTTAAGGGAAAAGTTATAATTATGGAATGTCGATGCTAAATTCTAAGAAATACGAACTGTCTCGTCACCTTTCAGATTTAGTCACGCCATTCTACAATGTAAGGAATTCAAACAAATTACAAGAAGCCATGTAAAAGCTAGCACTCTCTCTCGCTAAATAGAATCAAGTTGAAGATCAAGACTTGGTGATATATTCATCAATGGAGAGAATCAAATTGAGGATCAAGACATGGTGATATTTTCATCAATGGTTTAATCTCCTAGATTAAAGGATAAATCTTGCCCATTAATGGTTATAAGTCTATCTAACAACATATTCAAATCTGTCTCAAATAAGAAGATACTTGAGGATTATGGGAGAATATAAGTTGAACATTAAATAAGTTGAAGGATAAGTTTGCAACGGTTACTTCAATCCTTGCATATAAAAGGAGTTCGAAGGCATCGTTTCAAACCTGGTGAATACACCTGAAATTTTCCAAGTGTAAATCTCTTCTCAAGTTTACTTAGCAATTTGGAAGTTCCCAAACCACAAAGAACAACATAAAAACTTCATTATGTTCTTTGAGGAAATAGTTAGATCACTCATATTGTAATAGATCAAATCTTAAAGAAGAAAATAATTATTCTATAAGTTGTTCTCTTTGTTCTATAAGTTAGAAAATCTCTAAGTGATAGTAGGATTGTGGAGGGTGTGCAATCATGCTAGAGTCTTACAGCTTGAAAGGTACTTATTGTAATACCCACCGTGAAGGTTTCTTACTCAACAAATATTTTCACTCAACAAAGTTATTTTCTTACTTGTGTTTATCTACTAAGTGTTTTTTAATCAGCTTTGCTGAGTACTCTTACTCAGCAAAGTTTCCAAAACTGAGACTTAGCTCAGTTTTTATGTTTGTTTAGTTTTATTTCTTGTTTGAATAGCATCATCTAAAAAAACTCAACAAGCTTAGTAACAAATTTACAAATATTTAAAAATCAAATTAAAAATCAAACATAAGTCGTTCACCCCCTCTAATTGAGTTTGTTGTATACAACGAGACCAATAAGTGTTATCAGAACAAGTGCTCAAACTTAAGATATCACAATCTTGAGTTGAAGTTCTAATGATGTTTAACAAATCTTATGTCTTTGGTAATTCATAAACTCAACTTCTTAGAGATGGATTGTTTATTACCCGACCTCCAATGTTTGATGGCCAAGACTATACATTCTAGAAAAATAGGATAAAAATTTCATTCAATCCCAAAGCACGCTTACATGGTTAGTTACAGAAAATGGCCTTCGTATCCTAACCAAAGTAAAAAATGGATATAAAGTTAGAGTGAACCCTAAAAATTATGATAACACTAATCTTAATCTCCTAAAGAAAAATGCATCGGTGATTAATTACTTACATTATTCTTTAGATCTTACCGAATATAACAAAATCTCAAGATGCAAAACAATACAGAAGATATGGAAGAAATTGGAACTTATGAAGGGACTGACAAAGTGAAAGAAATAAAGATCAACCTGATGATTGGACCTGTATGAACTTTTCAAAATGGAGCCTAGAAAGGCTTGGAAAGAATTATACTAAAGAAAAGCCGGAAAAGAAGATTTTGATAAGTCTCACCAAGGAGTGAGATGCAAAGAAGAGTGCGATTGAAGAAGTTCATGATCTCAAGATCTACTAGTTCGATGAATCGATAGGAACGTAGCTCAATCAAGAAATGTCCTTGCAAAAGTATGATGAGGAAAATAAGAAAAACAAAGGAAAAGAAAAGGAATTAAAGGGAATTATTCTTAAAGCCAACTCACCCAGCAAAGAGGATGATGATGACTTTGATGAAAACATGGTGTTGTTAACTAGAAGGTTCAAGCGCTTCATGAAAAGAGATGATAAGTTTAGAAAAAATTTTTCTAAATGAAATCCAAGAAATGAGAGATTATAAAAGTAAGAAAGAATACATCAAAGATATAAAATACTTCGGCTTTGGAGAAAAGGGACATATTCAGTCCAACTGTCCTAATGAAAAGAAAGATAAGTATATGAAGTTTGGCAATAAATAAGTAGCACATATTGCCACTTCGAGTGACTTTGATTTTGAAGATTCATCTTCAAATGAAGATTCGATTGATTCTTCTAACATGTGTCTTGTGGCAGTTAATGATAAGCCCATTGATAAATTAACATCCACTTCAAAGTCAGATTCCACTATTGACCGAAATGTTGAGAATGATAAAGAGGAAAATGATATTGAGGTAAACACTAAACCACCTTTATCTTTTGATTAAATTTAGTGAGTACTCTATATTATAATTAAACTAACTAAAAAGTTAGGAAACAACATCAAGGAAATAGTTAGTAGATATGATGATTTGGGAGATTAGTTCTTCCATGTCTCTTGACATTCGATACCTATTAGAATAGGTTGAGTTTTATGAAGGTCATGACAATGTACTCTCTAAAATACTAGACGAGTTATCTATTGAGTTAACAACTTTAAAAAAGGTACATGATCCTCGTCAACATAAAAAAATACTTTGAATGATCACTCACATACTTTTGGTAAGAAATGACATAAAAAAGAAGACAATGAGAAGGCCTGAAATAAAATTGGCATGTGGATGTTGTGGAAAGGCAAAACATGTCACAAAACTATGTAGACATAAAAATGGTTATCATGATGAGTATGAGTGGAGTAAAGTAAACACCTCTAACAAGGGAGGACCCAGCCAAAAGGCATGGGTACCTAAGAAAATTTGATTGTTTATCAGGGAAGCCTAAGATCCGTTGATAACATATGAATGCAGTATTGGATAACTGTTGATTGAGACATATGAATGGTAATGAAAATAAATTTATCACATTAAAGGGATGAGAAATGGAGGTGTCAATTTTGGGATAACCCAGAAGGCAAAATAGTGGAAATGTCATAGTTGGAGTTAGCCTTTAAGTTGAAGATGTTTCTCTAGTTCAAGGCTTGAGTTAAACTTGTTGAGTGTTTCTCAATAGTGTGACAAAGATATGACTATTAGTTTCAACTCAGCTAGATGTACGATGATTAATATCAAGACTGAATGAACAATTCTCTATGATCCTAGAATCAACAATGTTTATATAATTGATCTATTCCCTAGAACATGCAATGTTTTCTTAGTTTTAAAGGATGAAAACTCTTGGTCATGTCAGAAATGGCTTGGACATATCCACATGAATAATCTATCAAAGTCTATGAAGGAAAGATTACTCAATCAAAGTACGCCAAGGATGTGTTCAAGAAGTTTGATATGGACAAATCAAAGAGAATATCAACTCTCATGGCCACAGACACAATTTTGAGTAAAGATGAAGATGTTAAACCTATAAATAACAAGCTCTAGAGAGGTATTATTGGTTCCTTACTTTACTTAAAAGCTTGTAGGCTTGATATTCAATATTTAATTTGTTATTGTGCTCGATATCAAGCTGAACTTAGAGAATCTCACTTAGTAGATGTTAAGAGAATTCTTCGATATTTGCATAGCTTAATTAATATAGTTTCATGGTATCCCAATAATTGTTTTTCACTTAAGGGATATAACGATGCTAACTATAGTAAGGCGGTTAAATATTTATGTAATCTCACTTTTACTTTTGATCGTGCTGTGTGAAAGATACACGTAGCATGGAGAGGTTTTTTCAATATAAAAGGAGAATTAAAGAAGGAGAATGGTTCACTTGCAATCTCTAAATCTCAATCATTTTTGCAAAAACAAATATTCTCAAATTTTCTCAAAGTTCAATTGCAAATAAATGGCATCATTTACTTTAAATCAGTCTAGGACATCATTTACCTTAGAAGATGAGATAATTGTTCTTCAAAGAGATGTTATGAAGAACATAGGGGTGAACATGAAGAAGGCTAAGAAACTTTCATTAAGAAAGGAACAGTTTATGTTCCAGTTAACCTGAAGACATAATCAAGAAAGGAATTTAGAATTAATTTTCAGTGTTGTGGGAGAAGCACCAACAAAGCAACAATGCTTTAGAGTTATATTTGACCTAGAGTATCTAACGATTTCAATGGTGATGCAACAATTCTACTCTCACCTTCATGTTATGGAAGGAGTGCCAGATAATATGGTGATTTTAGTGGATAAGAAATCCATCACCATTACCCTCAAATTAATTGCAAATCTATTATGGATGAAGTTGAAAGGTAGTGAGTTAAGAAGAGTTGGGGATGAAGCACTAATGGTTATCCTAGAAGATTTTGAGCATCCTTATGGTTGGGTGAGCGTTAAGATAATGTTTTCTAGAGATTTTGCAACTAAAACTAGTTCCTTGTTTAGTTATTCAAAATTTGAGAGGTGCTTAGCTTACCACATAATCAATGGGAAGATGATCAATTAAGATGTGTTGATCATCAACCATATGCAGAAGGTAACTAACTATCTACATTATGGGAGTCTTATTTCAGCCATAGTCATTGCATATGGAGTAGATTTAAAGGATGTGTTGAAGAGATTTGTTCCAATAAAGAAGATCTATATAGGAATCACTGAGCTCTTCAAGATGGAATGTAATAAAGAGCCTCTTCCTTATAAAAGGCGGTTGAAGAAAAGAGGAGGAATAAGAAGAAGTTGGGATTAGGACATTAAATCATCATTCATGATGATATTCCTACAAAATACATGGACTTGGAGTTTGAGAAAGTGTTGGTAATGGCTCTAATTGATGCTGAAGTAAGGATGAAAGTAAAAGAAGTTTTAAATGATGATGATGATGATATGCCAATTGGAGAAATTTTTGCTTTATTAAAATGAGCTAGAGAAGAAGGTTAAGAAAGGCTGAAATGCTTGCGGCAATGGGGGAAAAAGCTCTCAAGAAGCTTGAGTTTAAGAAGAGAGGAGGCCAGCTAGAGATAGAAAAGGAAAATAAGCAGAAGGTAATTCAGGATACTCAAAAAGAAGGATGAAGCTCTTTAGATTGAGCTTGTGAAGAGAAAAAAGTCTGCTCTGCCTAGAAGAGTGTTAGACCTGATGTATGCCCTAGAGGCAATTAGGGCTATAGTCACCAATGTATAAACAATTTCAAATTATTGTTTATCAATTTTAAGGCATCTTTGTTACATATCGATGATTGTTTCTAATTATGTATCTTGCTATTATCATATAAATGTGCTATAATGTATGTATATATAGTGATTGATATAATAAAACAAAGTCCGTGACTATTTCATAGCGTGAAAGTGCAAGGACATAGTTGGAGCTATGTGGAGTGAGAACTGCAGACACGTGTTACTATAAAAAGTCTAAATATCCTAAATCATAGTTTCATTGAGAATGGACATCAATGAATCAGATAGACTAGCATGTGTAAGCTTACTCTTTGGATTGAATCCAACTAGTCGATCTCACAAGATGAAGGTGGTACCTTCGTTGAACCCAAGTTAAAGTACTTCACAATACTTAGATTTTTGGAAATAAAAAACTTACTAGGATAGTGAAATTGATTAGGCACTAAGTAGACTCTTAATTAAGCAAGTTTTACTTAAGTGTGTTTTAGGAAAAACAAATCAGTTTACTGAGTCTTAATTAAGTTATAGTTTAGAGAAGGAAAAGCTATGAGCTGAGTACTTTATAGTTTATATGATATAACCCAGCATGTTTTGAGTACCTTTTACTTAGTGAAATACTGAGTATTTTTGAGACACTTAGAAATTATGATACTTATACGTTTAACTATTTCTATAAAGATAGAATATTCTCTTTGATGCTTTTTAGGTAAAAAGCAATGTCAAAATGGATATTCATGTAGTCCTCATAACTAAAAGGTGTCAGTATGAAATGTTGGGGATTCCTCACAAGCGATAAAAGACATCTTTTGACATGCGTCATTTTCCCAATGTCTCTTCACAACTCTGCAATGTCAACAAAGCAACCTACCACAAGATTTTGTGTTGCATCTCATGGGCTCCTCTCTCAAACAGGTTTTCTAAATGAAACACATTTTTATGAATCAAAGATTAACGGTTTAATCTCTCACCTCAACATTCAAAGTCACGATCTCTAAACATCGTGGAATTTGTTTCAAATGGGGAGATTTAAAAGGTGTGAAGAGAAGAGATTTTGAAGAACAAATTAAGATGAGAAGTTTGCAACTACTATTCCTAGTTTCTACAATTATAAATACAGACTGGAGTAGATGTTCAAACTTGGTGAATCACCTTGAATTTCTTAAGAGCTAAATCTTTGTCAAACCAATCCCAGCACTCTGATATTCCAATTCATGTAATAAAAAAGCAAAAAAGTCAGCTTCCAATCTCTTTGTTAGAGAGAATCCAGATAGGCTTAGAATCTTAGCTAAGCTATATTGTAAAGGATTTAATGTTTTTATAACTTGAAATCCTCAGTTCTTAACTTTATAATTAAAATATGTGTGAGTCAATTTAGGGAAGGGTGCCTAAACTGAAAATGAGAGGTATCTAGAAAGGATGGTAATTTCTGTAAGTATCTACCCATTGTAAAGGCTTCTACACCTATCGAAGGAAAGGTATTACTAGTGGATTAAAGCTTGGAAAGGAATCCGGGGGCTGGAAATAGGCCTGAAACCGAACCAGGATAAATCTCAGGTGTACACTTATATCTTCTATTACCTTTATAAGTATTTACGCTCATACATAAACTCTCTCTATTATATTTGCTTGAAAACCAATATGAGCTAAGTAGGATTACTCAACACAACTTGAAGGTAAACTAAGTCAGCAAAGGTGAGTATTTTATAGTTTTTAGACTCAAAGTGCACTCATTAGAAGTTACTCAACATGCTCTTTAAAATAACTTGGCTTAATTTTTAAAATCTAAAAAGAACAAATTAATCCGCATTCGCCCCCTCAATACGATTATTAAAGCTAAAGTGGACCAACAAGGTGTATCAGAGCTAGTGCTTAACTTTTAGACTCATTGTCTAGAGTTAAAGAATAATTCTTATAGTTCCGGCAATGGATAAACTACACTCCTCAAGGAAGGAATGTCGGTTACTAGGCCTCCACTATTCAAAGGTCAACATTACACATTTTGGAAAAACAAAATTGAAAAATTCAAACAATCACAAAGCATGTAAGCATGGCTAGAGATCAAATTAGGACCACGAAAACCACTATTATGAGGAATGGGGAACTTATTCTAGTTGATCTAAAAGACTATGATAATGCTGACCTAAGGCTTTTTAAGGAGAATGTAGCAGCCACCAATTACTTACATTAAGCTCTAAATTTGATAGAGTTCAATAAAGCCTCATGATGCGAGATGACGTTGGAGATATGGAGAAAGTCGAAAGTAACCTATGAGGGGACTGATAAAGTGAAGGAGTTAAAGATCAATCTCATGCTCCGGGAATAGGAGTTATTCGAGAGGGACCCAATGAGGGTATTCAATTTATAAATACCAAGTTCATTAACATCATTAATTAACTCAAGCACCTAGGTAGGTACTTTACCGAGGAAGAGATGGTGAAGAAGAACCTTAGAGTTTTCACCTTGGATTGGGATATATAGAAGAGTGTAATCGAGGTGGCTCATGATTTGAAGACCTACAACTATGATGAGTTGATTGGTACCTTGCTAACTTAGGAAATGTCCCTAAGGTACAGTTATTACTCCAAGAGAAGTAAAGGCAAGGAGAAAGGGGGCTTGGCTTTTATCTTGAAAGTTGACTCATCCAAAGAGTCTACAAGTGATTATTTAGATTAGCAGATGAAGCTTCTTACTAGGAGATTCAAGTGCTTCATGAAGAAGGATGGGAAATTCAACAAGAAGAAGTTTCCCAACAAAAGTAATCCAACTCAATAATAGTGAGGAGCTGATGAAGGATAAAAGAAGGAATACACCAAAGATATTAAATGCTTTGGCTGTGGTGAAAAAGGTCATATCCAGTCATCCTATCCTAAATCCAAAAAGGACAGATTCAGGAAGAACTTTGACCAAAATGAGGCACTTGCTGCCACATGAAGTGTTTAGAAGAGTTTTCATCATTCGATGAAGAAGCAACTGATTTTGCCAACCTATGCTTAATGGCAATTGATAGAGAGAAGGGTGAGAGCTCAGCATTATCCTCAAAGGGAAACCATTCTGTTGCTGACTCAAGAGTTGAGCAAAAGAAAGGGAAGAACCCCCAAACTGAGGTACATTCTAAAATCCCTTTATCCATTGAAGATTTTGCCTAGGTACTTTTTGATGATATGAAACTAACTAACAAGTAGGTCAAGAACATCAAAGAGCTAGAGAGGAGAAGTGAGGATCAGAAGACACTATTGCTTCCTTGTCCCTTGATAACCACTTTCTTCAAGAAAAAATGGAGTATCATGAATGTCATAACAACAAGCTCACTAAGCAATTAGATGAGTTGACTGTTGAGGTAGCAGCTTTGAAAAAGGAACGGGTTAGTCATACTCCAAGTAACCAAACTTGCAATTCTAATAAGGGGAAGAAATCTCCTATAAAGAAGAAAGTGAGCTAGCCTAAACCAGAAGTGGCATGTGGCTTTTATGGGAAGGATGTACATGCTATTGTCATGTGTAGACATAAAAATGGTTACTACAACAAGTATGATTGGAGTAACTTAAGCACTACTAACAAAGGAGGACCCAGCTCGAAAGAACGGGTACCTAAGAAAACGTAACTATTTTGCATGCGAGCCAGAGATTTGTTGAGGAAACTAGAATGTGGTACTTAGATAGCATGTGATCGAGGCATATGATAGAAGATGAAACTCAGTTCATCTCATTGGAGTGCAAAAGAAATGGAAGTGCCAACTTTAGAGATAACAAAAAAGGCAAGATTATTGGAAGTGACAAAATAGGTGTTTCTCCTTCATTCAAAAGAGGTATCTCTAGTCAAAGGACTCATGTTTA